>CM029603.1:78736448-78995170 GCA_017311375.1 Mytilus coruscus | reverse complement strand
TGTATCACGCTTGAATTTAGTGTCCATACTTGTCCTAACTGTTCATGGCTCGACATCTACGGTCGTATCATTCTGTGCCCCGCTGAGCATTTTGTTTATATTTACAATTTATTGGATGTGTAATTTAACTGCAAAAGCCACCAAGGGACGGTGGTGCATGGCAAACTGGGAGTTAGACGCACATTGTATACATACTAGTATTTATGATTTGATTAAAATACGTCATACCTGATAAAGAGGGGTTACTATACATTGTAATTCGACTCCAGGCTGCAACAAGGGAACATGTCATACACAATTTACTTGTGAAAAGAACACTGGAAAAAAAAGTGCTTTGAAAAAGCCAATACGTGCAGAATATCAACCGTCAAGTAGCTGAATATGATTAATTTTACGTTAAATGAAAAGACTTTAAACTATATTTCATCTGTAATGCTTATAGCACTCTTAAACTTTAAATCTAGTACAGAAATGAACTCCAATAAAGCATATGCATTATTTAACGTTACGTTCATTTTTAACGACGTTTTTTCACAATGACTTTAAAACTCCATGATAGAAAGGAAGGATAGAGGGTATCCATACATGACACAAAATCAGAACATGTACAACAAAAAACACAATTCTAGTTCTTACCGTTAGCCAAACTAGTTAACGCACAATAGTTTTACTATTTTTATTGTCGTTCTTTTACTCCATTTTAAATTAACTTGTATAATTGCATTTACTCTCATCAACTCAATCTTAATTAATCTGCACTGATGTTTAAACTTGTCCGAGATACATATTAAACTAAGACGAGGACCATATACGCTTCCATATATATTTGCTGTCGTTATGTTCTTACATGAAACACGTATCTACTGTACAAAAGAACGCATTAAATGATTGTAAATAATTTTAAAAGGAAGACTAATGGCCAATTTCCCCTGAATTTTATTCACACCATGGCCATTTTAAGCTCACCAATGGGCAAAGTGAGCTTTTCTCATCACTTGGCGTCCGTCGTCGTCGTCGTCTGTCGCGTCCGTCGTCCGTCGTCGTCCGTTAACCTTTATAAAATTTCTCCTGTAAAACTACTTGGCCAAATTTAAACTAACTTAGCCACAATCATTATTGGGGTATCTAGTTTGAAAATGTGTCCGATGACTAAAATAGAACATAGGATAGAAATGCAAGTTTTGTCTATTATTTCGTAAACCGTTATGAATAGAGAAAATCTGACATGAGCAAAATGTTCAGAATGTTGAGCTCTGTTGTCCATACATGTCAAGATTGGCAAGCGACTTCTTATAGGAGCTATTGCCCTTAAATGACAAATTTACCATTTTTATTTCATTTTTGCCTATTATCTTGAAACTATAAAAGATACAGAGAAACATTAAAATTCAAAAATGATCAGCAAGAAAAGTTCTACAAATAAGTTTAATTGTCGAAATCGTCAGCCGACTCCTCATTAGAGTTATTGCCCTTGGATGATGATTTTTTACATTTTTTTGCGTTTTTGCCTTACAAATGTATATCTTTAAAATTATAACAGATAGATAGAAACTTTAATATGCAAAAATGATCAGCAAGACAATATCTACAATTGACAATATTAAGGAAATCGTCCGACGTCTCCTTGGAATTATTGCCCTTTAATGAAGATTTTTATCATTTTGGGGGGTTTTGCTTTACATGATAAAATTATAATAGATAAATAGACACTTTAAATGTTTTCAAGCAGACTAAATGATCAGCAATACAAGTCCAACGAAACAGAGATTTTTGTCATGAATTCTAATCTCGTCTTCTATGTTGGAGAGTGTCCTTTGTTGAATATGCACATAGACCTAGTAGGTGACACAGGCTCTTTAGAGCCTCTAGTTAAAAAGTATATCAATCTGTAACTTAATTCTTAGCACACGTATCGCAACCCAATGTATGTTCTCTATGGTTCTAACAATATAATGGGTAATTCTTAAACAGATTACAAAACTATAAACGCCGAAAGGGTCTGCAAATAGTCCAAACCGGAAAACTTTTGAAAGATTTTGGCAACGTTTAAGTAGTTATCGTCAAAATGAATAAACAAAAATAAAATAGTTAACCAAACCAAAACTCTTGATTTATTTCAAACCAGGGCCATTTACAAAAAATCTATCAATCTTAAAGTTTACGTAGATTCATAGTACCACATCCCAAAGTGTACACTCTAAGGGTTTAACAATATGATCGCTTAATTTCAAACGTATCACCAACTTATAAACGCCTAAAGATAGCTCAAAATCGCGATTTTTGCAAATTCTTGCTCTTAAGTATTTATTCTTAAAACGTACAAGAAGGTCATCGTTAACCAAATCCGAAATTGTGTTAGAAGTAAAGCTATTCATTGTCTTTCGCTAATTCATTTTGGCTATCGACGGACTTCGATGCAAATTTCGACAAAAACATGTAAAAGCAAATTTGTATCTTCAACAGCATGCAACATGTAACGCTGAACTAAACACTAAACTCCGAAACATATCAATGAACTAAAATTACAAAAGATATTTTAGATATATAATTTAGACTTTTTAATAAAACATTTCAAGTATGATAAACATATGAAAAAAAAAACATTTAGAACCCTGCGAGTGAAAATAAAAGATATTGAAAACTAGGCTCCATGACTTAAAATACTAAATCCCTGGGATGTGTTTTAGTTGATTTTAGTCTCTGATGCATGATTTTTTATTATTAATTGTTTTGGCTTTTAACTAGCTGTCAGTAACTGCGAGTACTCTCAAATCGTACTTTCTTGTTTATTTGACCTGTTGATACTAATTGTAATGCTTTTTTTGTTATTTAATGTTATTCAGGGTTATATCTGGTCTATATATCAGCTTTGATAAGTGTTTGGTACTAAAATAAATTTCCACTTCGTACTATGAACATCAAAATTATTTATTTTGTAAAAATATTTCCTTTCTCTATTGTAACTGTACACGTATACCTAACAATAAAATTATTTTCATTTACCTGTGTTTAAAGTTATTGCAAATGGCTGATATTTTTGTTCGAGCATATTGTTTTTCTTAAATTGTTTAACATTTCATACCGATATAACATGTTACTTTTATTAATTTTCCTTAGTTTATTTATTTTGTATTTACATTGTGTCATAGGTCAAATTTATTTGTTCAGTGTATGTTCAATGGTGTTAATATGTCCTTTGATTGAGTTAAGCTATTTCAGTTTAAATTTTATAGTGTGTCTTTCTATGTTGTGATGTTACACTATTGTTTCAGAAAAAGGGTGAAGGTTTGGTACCATTAAAACGTTTGAACCCGCTGCATTTGTTTGCACCTGTCCTAAGTCAGGAATCTGATGTTCAGTAGTTGTCGTTTGTAGATGTGGTTCATAAGTGTTTCTCGTTTCTCGTTTTTTATATAGATTAGACCGTTGGTTTTCCCGTTTGAATGGTTTTACACTAGTAATTTTTGGGGCCCTTTATAGCTTACTGTTCGGTGTGAGCCAAGGCTCCGTGTTGAAGACCGTACTTTGACCTATAATGGTTTACTTTTATAAATTTTGACTTGGATGGAGAGTTGTCTCTTTGCCACTCATACCACATCTTCTTATATCTATCTAACTCTTTGCAATTTTGTATTACAATGCCTTCAACAGACACATATAGCACTGAATAGTATTTTGATTTATGGGGAATGTGTAAAACATTGTTACAATATATAACGTCATCTTCAATTTGCAATGTGCAGACCAATTTTAGATTTTGAGTGAAATAAGTCCAGAGAAAATTAGTCTCGTCACTTTCAAAGCCCCCTTTTTATTCCTAAAAATTGGAAGAAAGCCACATGTTTCTTAAGTACCTGTGCTTATGGCTATTTCTGTGGTTGACAATTAAGTTTCGATGCTTTACTGCTTGAAAAAAAATGGTCCAACAAGTTGACGATTATGAATGATTATCAAACTATCGTTATTGCCATCACGCAAAGTCAAAACGAACAAAATAAACCACCAATTATTGAGGCAAAATAATAGAAAATGATGAAACTCAACTAGTCGCACAACCTTATGTTTTGTGATTTGTGACTTAATAAAAAAGTCGTAGCAATTTTATCACATATTTTATTTTTGATATAAGTCAAATAATGTTCCGAGCATCGTGATAGACATCTTCTTTTGGACCGCTTCCTGGTGACTCATAAGATGGCTTCCTAAACCTCGACTTGGAGTGTGAACGTTTTTTTTTAAATAATCTAAATAGCGTATACATATTACCGTCATAAATGCTAAGTTTGAATGTTCGTGTAATATAATATTATCAGCTGAGGGGGTCGGCTAAAATTTTTCACATAAGATTTGTTTTTGGCAAACCGGCAACCCCCTCATCATTCTTAAAACCGCAAAATGACCCCCTAACAACATAGTTTCAAAAGTTTGACCACCCTCCCCAAAAAAAATCCCCATCAATTAACAGTTAAATCCTGAGTATAACAAAGAGTTTTCTTCTTGATGTTTTGTTTTGTCAAATAAGAATATCTGACACTTGCATGTAGAAAATTGACAAAATAAGCTTTTTAATGAGAAACAAGATATCGCAAATTAACTTGAGCCTTCATGTACAGAATGACGCCACACCTATACATATTGTTCCTGATTTTGAAAATGCTAATGCTTAATAAGTAAAGATATTAAAGTCACTATAAACCAAATTTGTTTATATACATGAGCATGTGCAATGAAAATGAATGGGATGACGAAGAAAGAAAAAGAGAAATTTCTTTTCCAATTTACCTTATTTTACTGCAACCTATAATTCTACAAGTTGTATATAGATGAACTTTCAATAATGATTTTTACTCTTTATTATGAATCAGTGGCGGATCCAGAACTTTTATAAGGGGGTCACTGACTGACCTAAGGGTGGGCCCACTTCAGTCATGCTTCAGTGATTCCTTATTTAAGCAACAAAATTTTACCCACAAAAGAGGGGGCCGGGCCCCAGCACCCCCTCCCCCTACCCCGGATCTGCCTATGGAATAAATGTACATTTGCTGACACAGTATAATTTGAAAATGAAAAAAATATTACAAAAAAGTCAGTATTCCAATATAGGAAGTGTAATTGGAATAACAGCAAATTTTACTGATTTTATGGTTCATTAAATATGTACAAGATTTATTTGAGATAAAGAAATATATATTCAAGTCTGGAACATTTGGTCTTTGTAAGTCTTGTATATTTTGTATATTTTAAAAATTTTGGTTCATTTAGATGTTTTAGAGTTTAGTGTGATTTTCTCAGAACTAAAAATGTACACATTTTGTTTAGGGGCCAGCTGAAGCCCGCCTCGGGTGCATGATTTTCTCATTGTGTTGAAGACCCATTGTTGGCCTTAGGCTGTTTTCTGTTTTCTGCTTTTTGGTTGGGTTGTTGTTTCTTTGAAACATTCCCCCTTTCAATTCTTAATTTTATTATAATATATCAAAGTGAAAATGTTTTACGTGTATTGTTTTGTATGTGTGAATGCCATGGTTCCCATCAAATATTCTTATGAGGGTCTGGATAGGGTTTACAGAATAAAGACGAATGGATCAAATCTATAGAAAAATAAACCCCAAAAAAGAAAGAATAGAAAAATTGAAAAAGAATAAAGAATAGAGAATAATGGGGTGTTAGAATATAAAGAAAGAGAAAAATATGGAATAGAGAAAAATTACCTTAAAAATTAAAGAATACAGAAGTGAAAGACCTACCATCCAGACTATCTAATATTCTTATTCGATATCTTTGTAATAATTTTATAAAATAATTATACCTATTATCAAGTGATTTAAGAATATACACACCTTCTATCCCACGAATCAGTTGACTATGCGTGTTCAGAAACTTTCCTGTGGTCAAAACTGGTTAAAATGTTTCCTACAGTTAAGTATCACTAGAATTATAAATTTACACATCCTATTGATAATGAACCATAACAGATGACTGTGATATAAATGAGTGATCGGATTCACTACCTTGAGAGATTAGGCATCCTGCTGGTGCTTTACACTATCAAAGATTTAACAATGACACTCACTTCAATATCGTCAACTATCTATATATATATACTTGTCAGTCATAAAATCTTTAATCGGGTGACCCCTCCCCCCTCCCCAGTAAAGATATATTTTTAATGGTAAATCCCCCCACCAGTATGATATTTTTGGCAATGACCCCCCTAAAATGCACCAACCCCCTCAGTTGATAAATAATGACTGTTCCCTAATGGCTAATTGACCTCAGTCATCATGCAATTCTAATAATCTTAGATAACTAATTTTTCAAACTTAAAAGTAAACATCATGCACCCTTATTGTTCAGAGTTATAAAGTCTTTTCAATTCGTCGACATTATCTCCGATTTAAATACTATTGATCTGATAACCGCTGTGCATACTTTAACGACAGGGCTAGTTTTCTTATCAGATAAGTAGTAACCTCCCTTGTCAATGTGATGTTGTAATCAATCGTTTTATTTTAACTATCTTTATATAATATTTCATTGTGTTATTTAAATTTGTGATTCATTTGATATTTAAATATAATAATTTTATATTTCATTATAGATAACAAGAATGAAATTTGAAAGTCTTTGATTCACTAATCACCTTAGTTCAAATCATGAGTCAGGCGGTCTATTCTGTCTACATTAAATAGTAAATACACCGGAGTATCAATGGCTATATAAAAGGAAAGGAAAACATTGTACAACGTAAAACGAGAGTTAAATATAGCAAAATACAGAAATTGAATCCTGATGTAGATGCTTTTCTTGTTTAGTGAAATGAAAAATGAAAACACTTTCGTTTTTCGTTTTTTGTTTTTGATATTTCAAAACGAAAAACGAATGAACGCAAAAATACACGGACCTATATTCTAGAGTGTTGATATCTCTACCAAAAAGACACTTTCTTTAAAAATTCGTATATTGATTATAACAATAAATTGAACTTGACATACATGTTCATTTGAGATTGATCAGGCATCTATTTAGGCCATTCATTTGTATGAAACATAGATGGACTAACTAATTCAATCTATCTTTAAGTTAGGAATGGGGAACTTGTGTTAAGGGTGGAGAGATCAAATGTGTTCATACATGAAGAGGCAATGGTCTTTGAAGATAGATGTAGCATGAGTGTTCATAGACCCATTCAGTTTTTTAAATTCAAATTAATATCAACGACTTCACAGCCTAAACCCATTCGGAAAGAGTATCTACGTCATCATTTCTGTGTTAACCACTTTGGAAAGAGTATCTACGTCATCATTTCTGTGTTAACCTATTCGGAAAGAGTATCTACGTCATCATTTCTGTGTTAACCTATTCGGAAAGAGTATCTACGTCATCATTTCTGTGTTATCCCATTACTTGGCGTCATCGTTGACTGAATCCATTATTATTTTAAAGTTGTTGTAGCTGAATAATGAAGTCAGCTAATTCTGAGGATACTTTGTTGAAAAATTTCTCACTTAGTGATATCAGAGGAATACTGTAAATGTTCCAAGTCATCGGCTGTGCCTCATAGCCTCTGTATGTTTTCTGTTCACAGTATTTACTGCAGTAATTTCTTTAAAGGGTGCATGAATAAGTTAAAGGTGATCTCCTCTAGACTAAATCATGTTAAAAGAAAACAATATATATTACTCAATTTTTGGCTTTTATACAATGAGATCTACAACTTTAAAATGTCAACTTTAATAGAACATTTCATAATGAAATTGATTTTACAGCACTGCATATTTAACATGTTCAAAGAACATTGTCTCTGGGGTTATAAGCGGCCGAGCAACCAGTTCTCTGATACTGACACGAACAAACATATATTGTTTAATTGAAAATAATTACTAAATCATTGTAGATTAGTGTTTTTGATTTAATTAATGTACCTCCCTCATGCATTGCTCTGATCCCGTCCGGGATATAAATATTCGTTAGGGAACATTATCTAGAGCAGCGTGAACTAGTCGTTTTATTTGGTAATTGTTATTGCATTACATTTTTAAACAATTTTTACCGACCTATGCCCCAATTCCTTCGAATGGCTCATTGATAGTAAACATGCATATTATGAATATCCATATGGGATATTACTATACATATGTTACAAAAAACTTATATTTATTTTTAAGAATCAAAGATTTATGATAATAACGGGAAAGGACTATGAAAGGCTCATGTACTTTTTTTATAAAGCAGAAAGTTTTGAAAACATAGCCTGAATGCGTTAGATAACGAAATGGCGAATTGTTCTGCAGAGTTTTTTTTTTTTTTTTTTTTTATTTTCTGTACTCCTATTTGCTAACCTGGAGGGGCCTTCCATATTTTTTCGAACGTGTGTTAAATTATGAAAATATCAACTAAAAACAAAGCTGGACCCCCCCCATTTATTAGGTAGTATTCCTTTGAGATATGTATAAATTCCCACCTGGTGATCCCTTTAAAGGCTACATAATTGCACTGTCACTGAGGCACGTATTCCCTTAGCCCCATATGAATAATAGGATGCCTTCTGCTTAGTTTCAGTTGTACTTTATAATGAGGAAATCAAAAGGGTTATATCCCTTTTATTAATCAGAAGTTTACAGTTTTGTTTTCCTTTATCATTGTATTGATGATAGTTTACCTCACAGTTAATTTTTATGAATCATTTCTGATTTGATACGATTCATGTTTATTATAATTTTATTAGGTCGATGACATTTTACAAAGACGATAAATGCAAATATGATCAACTATTATCTTTTAAGATTGAACAAAATACAAATATAAATACACTGTAAATCAAATATTTTGATATCAGCGTCTAAAATAGATACCTTTAAAACAGCATGAACAGGTCCCAGCTATACATTTTTTAATATCAGTTTGTATTGTCAAAACAATTACACATCATCTAAAAATCATGTACACATCATGTATACATCAAAAATCGTAATGTCTATTAAAAAACATGATAAACACGATAAAGTTGAAGGCAGAAAACTGACTTCTTTTGTTTCTATTTCTGTTCATGTTTATCCCGATAAATATTTCTAATATAGTGTCTTGAGTATCAGGTTTCAAAAACAAATGAAATTAGACCTTTTATATTTTAGGAATATATTATGAAGAGAGTCAAGCTCTATTATGCTGAACAATTTCTTGTGGGATGTCTTGTTTTCTTGACCATATTGGTGTTGATGACATTTTACAAGAGATATTCTAACTAGTGCATATGCAAGATTTGTTTCCTTAAATTGATTATTCAGAATTCAACGGCTGCTGAATTTGAAAAGGACGAAGTAAATAAATAAACAAAATAATATTAATACCTGAAAACAAATTTAATATGTAAAGACCATTCACAGAACAAAAAAAGTATGAATATATAGTATGGAAGGTATGCCCTTTTAAGCGTAAATAGGTCAAGATTATAACATCTACAAATACACTGTAAAACAAATATTTTGATAGCAGCGTCTAAAAGAGTTACCTCTTTACATGTACAATTACACTGTCATATTATATTAAGACGTTGTATTTGTAAAAGTTCCAGGTATAACACATACTCTTTCACATTGAAAACCGCTGGATTTAACCTGAAAATTTGTTCACTATCTAGAACGGTTTTCCCTAGATCAATTAAGGTCAAACGTGTATGCAAACCCTGTGAGCAGTATTACATATAGCGGCCGTATTGTCGGACCCTTACTTTCTACTAAAATTGTCGTGTTAGCAATCATTTTCGAAAAGGTATTGTTTCTTTGAACATACTGGGTTGTTAAGAATATTTTGATTTCGGTAATTTAAGAGCACGAGGCATGAATTAAAAAAAAAACAACGTTTGAATAAATAAGTTCCTGTCAGTATTCATGGTATTGTTGGCCGACGGAATATATAAATGCATACCAAGTTTTAATGTTAATACATGCATCAGGAATCTGATGTTCAGTAGTTGTCGTTTGTTGACGTGGTTCATAAGTGTTTTTCGTTTCTCGTTTTTTATATAGATTAGACCGTTGGTTTTCCCGTTTGAATGGTTTTACACTAGTAATTTTTGGGGCCCTTTATAGCTTACTGTTCGGTGTGAGCCAAGGCTCCGTGTTGAAGACCGTACTTTGACCTATAATGGTTTACTTTTATAATTTTTACTTGGATGGAGAGTTGTCTCATTGGCACTCATACCACATCTTCTTATATCTATTTGCACTTATTTGTATCTACCTAATAAATACATGAACTACATGTATCAATGTTTAATGGTTCTGTTAAGGTTTGGTAAAACAAGGCAATGAATTAATAACTTTTCAACATGAGGTCAAGATGATTTTGTTGTGGTTCTGAGAGGAAATTTAAATAACGAAAAAAGAATGAAGCCATTGTTTAGCTAGTAGTTGTTTCTTCCTCCTTGATTCCAAACGATATCATCATATTCGTTGTTCATTGGGTATTTATATACTGACCAAAATAATCAGTATATGGAAAAATAATTAACCGCCATTTGTGTCATATTTCCTTAATTGTTTTGTGTTTTTAAGTTGTTGAAGTCTAATATTTTAACTTGGTGATTGTTGCTATAAGTATTTCCTGTTTCTACATATAAAGAATGACCCTTTGCAGTCTTGAATTATTGTGTTGGAAACATACATGTATATCGTGTATAAACATGGGATATCATTAAATATTCAAAAATGTATGTATTAACTACCGTACTGTGACCTATAATTTTCTTATCTTCGTCATTTGAACTCTGGTGGATAGTTGTCTCATTGGCAATCATACCACATATCTTTGTTTTTAAATAGTTTCTATACGGAAATCAATGCGTGAAATAGAACCTTTCCATGTCGACAAACTTTGCAGCGCTAACGAGTTAGATTGACAGAATTCGTCCTCGATATGCATTTTATAGTATTTGATTACTTTATGTAATACATAATTCAGAGGTAGATCATGACCGTACAATATATGATTTTACCCGTGTTTTATTTATTTTTTGGTTTGGTCTGCATAGGGAGCCAGTCTTTAAATCTTAATATTTTTTGTCTCCTTGGCAATTTTATCTTCATAGTGTTGTAAATCCTCATCCGATAATCACTTTTTTAAACGCCTTACTTATTCAAAACAACTTGGTGCTTTACAGTTTTCTTTATGGAAGTGTGACACTTGCCAATCTTATGTGACCAGGGCCAGGTTTTGTAGGCTAGTGGAATATACAACTACAAAAAAAAATAAGGAGATGTGGTATGATTGCCAACGACACAACTATCCCTCAGGATTCAATTGAAGTGGATGTAAGCAATTATAGCCAAACGTACGGCCTTACGACATTGAGAAAATTCCATACCGTATAGTCGGCTATAAAAGGCCCCGACATGAAAAATGTTAAAGTAAAACAATAAAAATACCAAACTCTAAGGAAAATTCAAAACGGAAAGTCCCTCATCAAATGCAAAATCAAAAGCTGAAACACATCAAACTAATGGAAAATAACTGTCATAACCTGACTTGATACAGGCATTTCCTTATGTAGAAAATGGTGGATCAGACCTGGTTTTATAGCTAGCTAAACCTTTCACTTGTATGACAGTCGCATAAAGTTCCATTATATTAAAAACAAAGTGTGAACAAAACAGACAGACATAATAGGTAAAAATGTCAAAAATAGGGGTACAGCAGTCAACATTGTGTTATAATCTTAATCACTATAAAACAAACAAATATGTCAACAAAGAAAACAAAATGGCATATAGACCAGCACATCAGCAAAAATGAAAGACAAGAATACAACAATTGACCATAGCACAATAACACAATGGCGGGATGCATTAGTACCGAGCCGGAGGAAGCTGTGTCTGTTGTTTCTTTAATTTCGAGTTCTGTAGGATATATTAATGGAACCCAATCAGAAAAAGTTTGAATTGTTAATGGAAAAAACATCATCAGTATATTTGAATGTGAAATTAAATGATCTGGCTTATTTTGGTCTTCCTGTTTTTAAAATTTTGCATTGGCAACAAACATGCATATAGGAAGAACGATGTAAACATGCTATAGCATTATATATTCAAATATATGTGTAGGACTCGGAGATACGATGGTCTGCACCGATGTGCGATGATCCTATCGCTGATGTGCAATGGTCTATAATACGCGTGATGGCTAGTTTAAAAATTACAAATGTGTTATATAAGTAGTTGATTTTTTTATTAGTTAGTATATACTTGATATACATGTGAATTCATTATTGTCCATAAAATCTTTATGGCATTTCGATACCGATAATATGTATGTGCATAGTTGACATAAAAGTATCGATTATTCTCATCTTGTAATAAGCCTGTTTACCATAAACATAAGGATTATGTAATAATCTAAAACTGTTTGAATATCATCTGTAAGTACCCTGTTAGTATGATGGTTTCATCTTCACTTTTAATGTACATCTCTTAAAACTGTGTTTGAAATTGAAATACAAGACTACATTTCATATTACAAAAATGTATGCATGTCATCAGTTCAATACTAGATGAGAGATCTGAATCTTCTTCTGATGAAAATTGACATTTTTAACGATATTTGAACACGAAAGCCATTGAAAATATAGTTTATGTTATCCATTGCACTTTAGCGTTACCACCAACGCACTTCGGCGTAGCTATCAATAAGATAGCCTCACAATGCATATATATGTATTATCTAGATGTTCCGAACGTATATATTAATGCATCAAAAAGAACCGTTCCCTGTTGATCAGAGCTTACTAGTTAGATTGGTAGTTAATTTGTAATCGTCCTCAATATGCATTTTATAACGTTCGATTTGACGATAATGAAAAAAAAAAAACAAATAAAGCAGTGGAAAGTATTGATATACAAAAAAATGTATAACTTATGGTTACAACCTTACAACCTTACTATTCTTTTACGTCCTTATTTTTTGTTATTGAAGGAAATATCGTTTACCAAATAAACGTTTTGAACTGTACCTCATGCTTTTCTTTCTTTCTTCCAATTAAAAAACATTAAAATTTTATGTTTTTTTTTTTTTTTTTTATGTCGAATGGAGCACGTTTTTCAATCTTAAAATTTGTTTTGTGAACTGTTGTTTGTCTGCTTGGCATTTTTCTCTTGTGCATGGTGTTGTGAAGCTTACTTTGATTAACACTAATTTTAAGCCTTTCTTTTTCACAACAACTGAGGGAATTACAGTTTTCTGTTTACACGTTTGTCATTTGCCGATCTTTTGAGACTAGGGCTAGCTTGTCTTAAAGATTAACGAAATGGATATCTTTATTATGTTATTTAATATCTGTTTGATTTTAAACACATCATGTGTAATTTGTTGATAAATTCCTTTATTGAACTTTGTGGTGTTGTCCTTAGGGTAATATTTTAAAGTTTAAATCCTTGAAATGCACAAAAGTTTATAATTTGTTTTCTCTCATAATTGTTCTTGTTCTTCTTTTCATTGCAGCAACTGATCCAGCAGATCCTAGCCCAGCCGTCTGCATGACTGAATGCTGTTGACTATTCGCAACATTATTACAACATATATCCCGACGATCGTCGTACACAGAAATACAATCGGCGTTTTAACAACAAATACAGTGCTAAGAGTCAATGATGACGCAGTGGTACATGGCTTAAGCTCTTCAGTTATATTATACACAAAGTAACAAGCCATTCCTACTTGAATCACAACAAAGCCAGCAACTACTCCCGTCGGAGACGAAACTGCTCGTAAATAGCTTCTTTTCGTGACTAATTATTTTGCATTCAAACGTTCTATTCAAATTAAGAAACACAGGTACAATGAGCAAATAAAAGTTCCAGAAATCATGTGTCGTATTATGTTGCAAGAATATGCGACGCCGTTTTTGTTGTCATCAATCTGAATTATTGTATTATAAGATAACACTTCTAATATGAAAGTTATATTACTAATACTTAAAGATAATAAAATTCGATTGAACTATGACCTCTTTATTGTCTTTGAACTCTTTACAACAACAACTGATATTGTATTGAAAATTAAACAAATGAGAGAAATTAAAATACTTGCTGCAGTTTTGATTGTAACCATAGTATTGCCTTTCTTTACTACCGCACACACATATTTAGTTTACGTTACATTAATCTCGATTTCTGATTTCGATCGTACAAAATATATGAAATAGTATAAACATTTCACTTCAATCTTTACTACTTCAGTCTTTAATTCAATATTAGTATACACGGCTTAAGTTTTCTTACGTTGTCTTGCGAACGAATAAAAAAGGGTTAAATGTTGAGATAAATACAAATAAAACGTACGAGAATAAAATAAGTCCAGATATTTTATAGAAACATACAAGCGTAATGACATAGATATTTCGAATAAACAAGACAGGAGAAATAAGCATTTTATTATCATAATAAGATCTCCCTAATCGCTCCTCAGATTTTCCCCATCGTTCCTCAGATATCCCCCTTTGTTCCTCAATTAATGGAAACGCAAAACACAATACATAGAAATAAATGATTGAAACTTAATACACACCAAGAACTCCAATTTCTATGTTTAATGTCTGCTGATGTAAAGATGAAAGGCAACATCGCACCTGCTTCTCAACAGTTACATATACTTCATTGTATTGACATTTTATGTGCTGCTTTTGTTAAAAAGCAATGTATATTTTTGTTTAACGGTGTGTTTTATAACGAAGATATCTTTTTGTGGTTAACGTTAGTATACACTTCTATGTTGACATGAACTATCAATTATATATTAAATACTTACAAAACTTAGAATTTTCCGAAAAACTAAGGATTTTCTACTCCTGGAATTGATTACCTTTGCTGAATTTGGCAAAAACTTTCGGAATTGTGTGTTCTCAATGTTCTTCAGCTTCGTACTTTATTTGGCATTTTTGACTTTATTGATTCGAGCGTCACTGATAAGTCTTTTGTAGACGACTAAACGCACGCCTGGCGTACAAAACGTATATCCTGGTATCTTTGATGAGTTTAATTATTATACCTAAATTGTATTTGTTTAGAATATTTCTAGTAATAAACCAAACAGTCACTGTCACATTTCACATTATGCACATTGTATATTATTGTATAATGTCTACTATTTATAGGGAATACGACGTTTGGCCTATTGCACTTCAACTTAAAATGATTTGATCACAATACGAGTAAAGGCAGAGTGTACGTTATCGAACATGTTGAAGATTCTTGTGGCATTAGGGATTAAATCTGCGTTGTTAGTTACGCGAGTTATCTCTCTGAATCCAGAATGGGGAAAATTGAATGAGACTCGAAAGCGACAAATGACTTCGGGCGGTTATTAAAAACAAAATGCTTGTACTGTGTAAAAACTGCAAATAGCATAGAAAATTTTAGTATATTAATTTCAGTGAAGCTGGTCATGCTGGTCGTGAGACCTCTTTGTACATACAGGAAAGTTTAAATTACTGCTAGAGGAGAAATTGTACCGAAAAACAATTCCATTGGTCCAAGAAATATCCCTCTATTAAAACAGATCACTCGTGGGGAAAAGATATGAGCTAGGGGAGTTTCCTATACACCAAAATGTAAGTTTGATAACACTTTTGAACACTTACAAGGGGGAAAGGTTTGGCATGAAGATTTCTGATATCAACACAAAGCTTAACTGAAAACTAAAGATATAGCACGAATAATAATTTACCCCACCAAAATACAAAACAAAAATTGCATAAGGATTAGATAGGGTATTCTAGTATCCTTGGTATGAAAAACAGATTCAGAACGGAATATTAGTCTTCAGTAACTGACCTTTAAAAGTAATGAAGAGACAAATATCACTTCTACATTCTCATTATGTGAACATTTTCTATAAATCATTTTAATCTATCGAAGTCAAATATTATCCATTTCGGAGTAAGAAGTTTTATTTATATCTATAAGAACGATATATTATATGTAGAAAATAAAAAGATGTCTACTATCCCGTCCGCAATTGTCGGGAAAAACATCTGTATTTATAATTCAGCAGGTTGAAATTAAAGTAGTACATGTAACTACACTATGATAAGAATAGTTCATATTAGGTAAATGATTTATCTAACAATTTCTAATTTTGAGGGGGTTTATAGGACCGGTTTATAATAATAGAGAGAAGTGGTATTATTGCCGATCAGACAACGTTTTAAAGAGTTCAAAAGGACAATGATGTAAACAACTATATGTCATCATACGGCTTTCAACAATGAGCAAAACTCAGACCGTGTAGTAAACTATAAAAGCTAAAAACACATGTAAAATGATCAAATAAAAAACATTTACAATAAAAAAAAAACAATCGTGCATCCTAACTCTATACAGACAACATTTACATTTACAGGAGTGTGTTCTTGGCACACGGTCTACTCCAATAGAAATATCAGGAAGAACGACCGAAATCGACACAACGTTAGTTTTATAATGACCATCATGAATTGGTTAACCGATTCTCTTTGTTTTTGTCTCGACTCACTAGCGACATGTTTTCACGGTCCAATAATTTTAGACACCAAAACGTCGTCTAATCTTTAAACTTGTCGATTATTACATAGTCTCTAATTGCGGACTACTTGGCGGTAGAGTCATGAATAGCAGGTTACCCTACCCTGTAGGTGCACCCGGTATCGATCCTTTTTAGGGTTTTGTTAGTTTTACATTGATTTGTGTCTTCTTAATGGAGATATTAGATTTAAAAATCGGTGAACGAAAATCTAGTTTCTATGGACCGGGACCCCGAAAGTAAAGGCCTTCTTTTACTTTAGGGGTCCCACATTACTGTTAAAAAATGGAGGGTCCCACAATATATAGTGTATTTAAAATGCATTGTGCTGTTGTTTTATTATATACTCTTGTATTGATTGGTGGCATCTTTAGGTAAGTCATGGTTTACATTAAACTTAGCAGTAACATCATGAAAAATTTCCTTACAATGTCAGTGTTCTTGTAATTCCCTCTATACATGATCTCATCTAAGTGTGGTCCAAGTAAGTTACGGTTGACTTCCCGTATTTGCTTGAAGTGATGTTTGCCGTTACCCCAAAAGCCTTCAATTGTATATGTGTGTATTCCCTCTGCTGACACAAATTCTTCAGAATGGTTTACGGTTTTGTGATTATATCCAATGTCTTTTAGATTAAAATAAGTTGAAAGTTCGTCGGAATGAACAGTTGCACCAGACTTAATATGGGCCTGCATATAAGGTTGTAATGTTTCTCTTTTTCTGTCCTCTACTGCAAATATAAACACTCTTTGCCTTTTTCTTCCGATCATACCAAACACCCATGTTCCTTCCTGATTGCGTGTACTTTCCTTTGCATACTTTCTCTTTCTTCCAAACTTGCTCTCGTGGATCTCAACTATATCATCTTCATCTTCACCCAATTTGTAAATATCTTCTAATATTCTCCAGCTGCAAAGAAAATATAGAGTCATTTTACTTTCTAGGCATGGAATCATAGAATACATGTATAATACAATATGATTTATATTTGTAAAATAATTATCTTATTTTATTTTTTTATTTTTGTATTTTAGAAGGTAGGGTATTTTTTTTCACTTTTTCTAATTTTTAAACATTTTTTTTTTCACTGTTTTAGGGTTTTTTTTACATATTTTTTCTTGTGTGTGACTTACCTACAAATATCTCTACATAAGTTGAACCAGTCTACCATCGTTTTACTAGAAATTCCAAGTAACATTTTCATCATTGTCTTCATGGGTACCTTCATCATGAAAAGGTACATAACTGTCAATATTGTCTTCAGGGGTAGGTGTGAACAAGAGAAGAAACTGTCCTGTCGAATACTGTACTTTGTTCTGCCTTTGGAACATCTGAAGACACACTGGTCCACCTTTTCACTCTGTCTTACTTGGGAACACAAAATTTTACAGTTATCACAATATTTGGCCTTTTTCAGCAACCCATTACTTCTCATCCATTTCAAACAGTTAGCTGGACTGGATATATTTTCAAAAAAAAAAAAAAAAATGAAAAAATCCATTAGGAATAGCCGATTTCCAAACGGAATCCCGATAACTGTCATATGACGTCATAAACAATTTGTTTATAAACATTCCCGGGATTATTCAAAATGCATGCGCAGTAGTCAAGAAAATGACGCCTTCCATGAAAAAACGAGAAACAGAAATCAGATAAAAGGGTGTGAGGATGTAAAATTTAATACACTTACAACAGGTAAAGAAGTAAATATCTAATATTATTACAAAAACGTACTTTTATGGACCGGGACCCCGAAAGTAAAATCCAAAAACGTCGGGACCCCTAAAGTAAAGGAAGACCTATAATGCTTTGGTGTATTATGATAATTTTAATTATCAATGTAAATCATAGTAGTTGTAGAAGTGATATTTTTGAGAGAAAAACAATATGTCGAGTATTTTTGAACAAAATAAAAAAAAAAGGCAAGATAATATACTAATGTCAAATTTTCCTTTACAAGATCATAAAAAAATGTAACTCAAGCAGAGGTTTCGTAAATTTATCTCTCTGACATTTGACATACGCGATAGGATCTTTTCCGTTACCCTACTGACGTACTGTTTTCATAGATAGAAATTCGAACAAATATATAATATTATATTACTGATACTTAAATCTAATGCAAGTCTATTGAATTTGGACTTAATTTCATTGAACTCACTAAAACTGATGTTATATTGGAAATGAGATAAATATTACTAACAAAAATACTTGTAGTTTTCAGTGCCTTTCTTGAATACCTCACATAAATGATTAATTAACATTTAACGAATATGTCTTGCAGTCTGGTAATCATAACAAATAGTGTATATTATGAATATTTCACTGTATTTTTCACTTTATTTTTTACACTTCCATTTGTCAAATACAGACATGATAACTCCAAAACCAATGAATATACGATTTTAAACACAGCATGAACTGACATGTTATAAGTACATGTATTTCCAACAACCAAACCCTTGAGTTGTCTAATATGAAATCATACGCATCTCCTGATTTTTTATCTGCAAGTTGCCTTCGCATGATCTTGATAAGGTTTAACTTGTTTAGTACAAAGGGAATGGTAATGAAAATCAAAATCATAGATAAATAGATGTTTTTTTTTTTTTTTTTTTTTTTCTAAATAGCTTAGAAACAACGAATACATAAGATTGGCATAAAACGGAACAGGGCACCTCTATTCAAACCGGATGTATGCAGTCGCATCAGATAATACTTTTTTCATGCGATGTATGGTATGTACTATCAACTACAAAAACATTTTATCGGCGTCTTTGTCAATATACAATCAACTACAAAAACAGTTTTGTTGGCGTCTTTATTCTTTTATGCATGCGTGTTTGAATTTTTAGTCAGTTATATTGTATGTCTGTGATGTATGTTTACACAGTTTTGGCTGCTGGGTCCCAATTATTGTCATATTAATCTATTATGTCTGTTTGGGTTGGTTACCAAATGTTGTCAATATGACATAACTATAAATAAATGTCATATAAGTAAGAGGCTTATCTACCTATAAAACCAGGTTCAAACCATCATTTTTTCTGATAATGCCTGTACCAAGTCAGGAATATGACATTTGTTTTCCACTGGTTGATTTTTTCAGCTTTTATGGACTTCCTCTTTTGAATTTACCTTGAAGTTCGGTAATTTTGTTATACTCTTTTACACAAAATCAAAGTTGAAATCAAACACAATCTTGATAATAAAAGTGATAAAAAATAAATTTGATATTAGATATCTGCTTTGGAGAGATAAAACGAACCATTACACCTGCTTCTCAATAGCTGCTGTCTAAAAATAGACATTTGCATGGTCGCTTTTGTGTTGAAGCCAGTCAATTCTTTGTATTTGATATACAGCTTTTCTTAAAAGATCTTTTTAAGAGCTTTGATTTACGAACTTATGAACATAAACCTAAGACGGACCAGTCAAGAGAATTTTCTGATCAAACACATATGCTATTAATATAAAGAAGATTCTTATGAAGGGTAAACTTCAGTTATTGTTTCTGATTGATTTTCCCAAGTAAATAACAATGGCTTGTTCCCTCCTTATACCGGCATAGCATTCTCTAATTATAGTTTAAAGATGAACACAATAATATCTTATTTATTAATTTTGGGATTTTTTGATATTGACGTCTTTAAGTCTAAACCTCATGATTGCACTTTGCTAGTTCCACATCTACATATAATCCAACTGGGCATTGGTGATTTTAACACTGTGGAGAACCATTCTCTGCGAAACGTGGAAACCACAGGGTCAAAATACCGTGAACCCAAATCCTAAATTTAAAACACAACTTCAAAATAGTAGTTGATTCAGTCGAGGATTATACCAA
Source organism: Mytilus coruscus (assembly GCA_017311375.1). Lineage (NCBI taxonomy): Eukaryota > Metazoa > Mollusca > Bivalvia > Mytilida > Mytilidae > Mytilus > Mytilus coruscus. The sequence goes on along the minus strand of CM029603.1, from coordinate 78,974,775 downwards.
GCAATTTGCTTACCGTGAGCAAGAAGACGTAGTTCCCTTTCCGAATAGATTAAGGCTGAAGGATCATTGATAAAGTTAAATAATGTTAATTAAATTAGTTCGTGAACACAACGCTTAAGCTACCGGTACATCTATCTTTCCAAGATACAAATGTTGCTAAAATCATATCCCCGTAGACTAAGTCCCGGACAACATGGTTGTTGTTTGTAATTCACATTACATTAACTGCTTGATAAAGGAATTCAATTTGAAACTCAACATTTACTCCCACGACACATACCAAGAGGAACACCTGAACATTCGTAGGTCTTTTCTGTGTTTAGAATTGCAACCAAAAACGAGGAACTGGACCTTTGTTCACTGTAAAATAACATAAGTGTCTTAACAAACAAATAACATAAGTGTCTTTACAAACAATGTTATATTGTCGGGTCTTCCAGATTAGAAACAAAATTTCGTTCCAAATTATAACACCCTTAAATCATCAAGCAACGCAGGGCTTCAAGGCTACTGTGAAAATACCATCTTTCGGAGCAGCCTTTATCAGATGCGGATACTCAAAAAAAGTCCTAAGATCTGTTAGAATATATACAATCTAAGTCTCTTTCTTCTTGCAATAGTATCCTCTACACAAGTATTCCTCGTTCTTAACTTAAAAAAAACAAAAAAGAATTGGTCAAACTCTGTTTCATAAAAAAGAATGACCAACGTAGAAACAAATGTCTTGCTTGATAAGAAAGTGATAAATCATACTTGTTTAATAAGAAAGTGATAGATCATACTTGATTAATAAGTAGGTGATAAATCATACTTGATTAATAAGGAAGTGATAAATCATACTTGATTGATAAGTAGGGGATAAATCATACTTGATTAATAAGAAAGTGATAAATCATTCTTGTTTAATAAGGAAGTGATAGATCATACTTGATTAATAAGGAAGTGATAGATCAAGTATGATTAATAAGGAAGTGATAGATCATACTTGTCTAATAAGGAAGTGATAGATCATACTTGTCTAATAAGGAAGTGATAGATCATACTTGATTAATAAGAAAGTGATAGATCATACTTGATTAATAAGGAAGTGATAGATCATACTTGATTAATAAGGAAGTGATAGATCATACTTGTCTAATAAGGAAGTGATAGATCATACTTGTCTAATAAGGAAGTGATAGATCATACTTGATTTACAAGAAGGTGATAGATCGTACTTGTATAATAAGGAAGTGATAGATCATACTTGATTAATAAGAAAGTGATAGATCATACTTGTCTAATAAGAAAGTGATCAATCATACTTGTTTATTTAGGAAGTGATCAATCATACTTGATTAACAAGTAGGTGATAAATCATTCTTGTTTAGTAAGGAAGTGATAAATCATACTTGTTTAATAAGGAAGTGATAAATCATACTTGTTTAATAAGAAAGTGATAGATCAGTCTTGTTTAATTAGCAAGTGATAAATCATACTTGTTTATTTAGGAAGTGATCAATCAAACTTGTTTAATAAGAAAGTGACCAATCATACTTGATAAATTAAAAAGTGACGAATCATATTTGTTTAATTAGCAAGTGATAAATCATACTTTGAAAAAAATAATGTCATCAAGATGCTTGATTATTTCATTGACAACATATTTGAAACGTTTACATGACGTGTTTTTCTACAGACAATCGGCATTCCTATGGGACCCAACTGTATTACTGTTATGTCTTCATAAATGAGCAAGAATAATATAAAAAAAGCTGACATTACCCTTAACTTCACGGTCCGCTATATATGATGGTTTCTCACTTCATGATTCAGATTTGTTGACTATGTTGAACTTATCTACTCTACATTGAAGAGCAGGATATGATTACTCTTTTGGAGTACCTGATATCGACCTAGATTTTGGTAGGGTTTTTGTTGCGCAGTCTGTAGTTGTTGTGTATGAGGGTTTGGATGGGGTTTACAGAAAAGAGAATAATGGATAAAAAGTGCATAATAAAGACCAAAAAATATAAAGAATAATAAAAGCTATTACAATGTACTGTATAAAGAATTGTCTGTTCGTTTTATTAGTTAATGAAAGTAGGTAAATCTATTAAATATTCCGGACATATTCGTTTTATTAGTAAATCAAAGTGGTAAATCTAGTAAATATTCCGGACATATTTAAGTCACATTTTGTCTTTATCTATACGAGATCAACCCCAGTTTTAGGTATAGTTCGTATTGCTCGGTCTTTAGTTTTCTATGATGTGTTTTAGGTATAGTTCGTATTGCTCGGTCTTTAGTTTTCTATGATGTGTTTTAGGTATAGTTCGTATTGCTCGGTCTTTAGTTTTCTATGATGTGTTTTGGACATGTGAACTGTTATTTGTATTTTGTTCGTGTTTAGTTTTTTCCATGGCGTTGTTAGTTCGTCATCGACTTATGAATTTGAATATCCCTTTGGTATCTTCCTCCTCCCTATTATGTGTTTACTGATATTATTAGTTACACAGTGTGTTAGTGATCTAATACGATATATATGGGGTCAGTAAATTCCATAAGGGGTTCAGGCTTCGTGAAACGAATTTATCTTACCGACTATCTTAAAATGTGGTTTTTAGACTAGTGGCCTATCAAAGTGATCAAGTCTTCCATATAAATAACCTACTTCCATTGGTCTATACAAATACATATGCCAACAATAACAGCTTGTTAGCTTTTAATGTGTTTCTGCATTCATTTCGATCGTTCATCATCAATTTCTTCATCTGTTGTCCGGGTGAAATGTTTCAGATTTTTTCTCAATGTCGTGTTGTTTTCAAATAGGGACGTAACACCACTACTAACTGTGTATTAGAGTAAACCACGCCTACTAGCCCCATATTAAATATACATGATATCCACGCGGTCGCTTTTAACCAATAATATTCCTAGAAATGTATAGGACGTAAGCATTGGTAAGATGATAGACAATCTTCATAACTTAACTTCTGTGTTTTATTTTTAGACATTGCGGTCATGGTTGGTTGTCCAAACAATATAATTCATTGAATACGATCTACACATCTTTAAATAATGTTGGATCGACTACGGATGCTAAGAGAGCAAAACATGTATGGCAAAATTAGATTAAGACAAGTTTGTTTCTTAAAGTGATATTCGTCAATCAAAGCGGCATAACTCCTATCTATATGTGTAAACACTGTATGTGTTTTACTCTTTGTTACAGGTTCCCAATCAAAAAAAGGATACAAAAAGAACAATTCGATACCTTTATGATACTCAACATTGGTGAAAAGGAGCAAAATGATAATGTTGTAATGGTCATTAATGTTTTCGATGTCGAATTCTATTTATTGACACCGTTTTGCTATACGTTTTTTCAAACTATGAAATTGTATTTGGAATGCCTATTCATACTATGTACTTGCCTAATTTAACTAAAACGTGATTCCTTGTGTACATGATTGTATTTCAGCTGATGTAAGATCAGCAAACTAGTTAGCTATTGACCGCCTGACATCTATAAGCCTTCCAAAATGATTATTTTTTTTTAATTTTACATGTATGTGGAAGCTCATTGTATAGTTTTTTTATTCTTTTTGTAAAACGAATTCGTTAACAAATTTACCACAATGGGTCTGTATACGAACGTGTAACATAGTCAAATTAAACAGGGCTGATGCAACAACTATTAGAATGTCAATTAAACTGCTTACCATTGATTGATTGTTGGTTGCTTAACATCAAGTGGCAAACATTTCATACATATTCAGAACGATACTATAAATTGGAATTCAAATGATAAAGACTTGACCATCTTGAAGATGAATGTCTTATCTTCATACTAAAGAGCTCAAAATGTAGGCATGCATAATTAGACTGGGCGTGTCTAAAAACATACCCTCGGTAGTTACTGCCTTTGGGTGGTTACCTTTAAGTGTCTATAGTCTTTGTTGTATAGAATTGTACATATTAACATTATATGTAAGAAAATCATAGTACTCTTGGCTTTCTAACCAATATCTGGACATATATTACCTTGACAGCTATTAAAGAGGAGGCATACAAGTCACTAGTAAGACCATCACTAGACTAAGGCTTCTGAGTTTGGGATCCCTACTTACAACAAGACATAGACAGCGTTGAAAGAGTTCAAATAAGTGCTGTCCGATTTGTAACAAACAAATGTAGAAACACCTCAATCGTTGGTAACATATTACATCACCTTGAAATGCGCAGATTGAACAACTGTCATCAATTACAGGCGATTAAACTAGTTCTTTTTATGGAAAAGAAACCACTCGTCTCGAACTCAGAGTAAGTAATGGTGTTTACTTGGTCTTTCAATATGTAATGTGTACGAATTTTCCGTATATGAGTTTCCCATTGAAATTAGTTTTAATAGATATAAACAAAAGCGTACACGGATGCAAATTTATATTTTTAAAACGTTTAAGAGAAGTATGTAGGTACAGTGTCCTTATTGTACAAGATGTTTTAACGAAAAAAATCAGTATTTTACAGGATTTTTTCCTCTTGCTCTTTAATGGCAGTTTCGAATTAGTGTTTGCCCTACATCCGGTTGCAAATATGTCATGCATTTCTGGAACAATTTAGACAAATTTTGTTTTGAGAGGTTTGACTTATATTTTGACTTGACAAATGTTTAACAATGAAACATCATGCATTACATTGTCGTTTAATAGACATTTGCCGAAACTACGTCTATACCTAGGATTACACTTAGACTTACGATTACAGTTGACAAAAACAAGGGTCATCTCAAGATTTTAAAAAAGCAACAAAAGAGATACCTAGTAAAGCCAAATGATTTTTTGTTTGCTATGTAAATAAAACGTTTCAACGACCACTAATACAGCGCAAATGGTCGCAACAGATGTGTATCACTGTATTGGATATGTCACCAAAATTCCTCATAACTTTGTATTTTTTTAATCTCGTCGTGTTCAAGCTTTACCCTTAGTCTATTTGATTTTAGACTTCATGTATATCCTGAGGTTTTCGAACAATCTGTTGTCTTGTATAAGGTTATAATTTTTTTTTCATAGATCCGAAATTGTGTCTTACCTTATTTTAGTATAGCAAAATCAACAAAAAACTCGATCACAGGATACTCTACAAACGGTGCACTTGAAAATCATGGAATATGCGATAAGCAAGAAACGAAATATAATTAATTATTAGGCCCGCCGTAGCGCAATGCTTTTGAAATATCAATGTCCTTCGTTTTCACGATTATATTTTGTATCCGAAACTGCTGCCTAACCGATTAAAATAGTTTACGATTTTTTTAACAATTTCTTCTTGTCTGGTATACCTTCGCACCTTTTATTCTATTTAATCAAGGGAATTATTTTGCGGGAAAACTTTGTGTGTCTGTCATTAATGCACCCTAAAGTACAATTGTACCGGTCTCGGGTCAATAGTTACTACTCATGCTTCGATCAGACCAGACAAACCCATGTATATGGGAGAGAAATAATTATCGACATCGTGAACAAAAACGTATATATTCAAACGATTCCCCAAGATCTCTATAAAAATTACACAAAAACAAACAACTTGGAACCCGGTAGTCATTTTTACTTGCGTCAATGAAGGCGAAAGCAGGTATAGTAACCGCTCGGCTTTGTCCGTCCGTCCGTCCATCTGTTCGAAAGACCTTGCGTGAAAAACTTTTCTCAAAGTTTTCATGGCCTCTATAGAAAGGAATAATATTATATTTTTGGTCTGCAGCTAAATAATTAGTGAGTTGCAGCGTGTATGCTACTTGTACATCTGCCGTGCAGCCACTTCCTGTTGCCGATGGTTTGAAATTTTACAAGTCTCATTACACAGGGGAAATTTTCGTCAAAGTTCGACGCAAGTCTAGATCCGGTATTGGTTTAGTTTAATTTGAGAAGACAGATCGTAAAATTCTAACTATTTGAGTACTCCTGTTTTGCATTTCAACAGAGTCTGACGAATATTTTAATTATATATTCGATACAAAGATGTTCATTGATAACAATGTTGTGTTTTTTCTTTTTTTTATATATTGTTGATTTTTTTATATATATATATAAAAACGTGGACAAGGTGTATTCCCAATTCAGAAAAAATAAAAGATAATAAAAAAATATACCGAACGGCAAGTATATAATGTATCCCTTCATTTTCTTCAAAAAAATATGGAAACTATATGTCTTAGCATAAACATTAATTATTAATTATTTTGTGCATTTTTCCTTTGATCTTTTTTTGTCATAATTTTTCATATCATGCTACTCGCTTGAGATGGAAAATTATCGCTAGAAACTAAGGAGGCACGTGGCGTTTCTAATGAAATTGACACGAAATTGACATCGTCGTTATAGGTAAAATAGCGTCCCGGCTCAAGCGAGAAAATCAATCTCGTTGAGATGATCAACGATAATCTATAAATATTGTCACATACTCTTTAGTTGATTGTCCTTTCTTTACACTAAGTCTTGTTGAAATTAATTTCTAATTGTCCCAACCTAGCCAAAGACAATACTGTTTTTTAATGTCTCGTGTAAAATTAATTAAATGATGTTTGTCCATTCTATCATACTCCATACGTTAACAGCATGTTGAACCTGGATAACACCATGTACAATAATCAATATGTACATATTACTTCATATATTTCTTAAAAACCCTGTTGCTCAACAATAGAAAAATATAATATGAGTTAGAATTTCTTTTGGAACGACGGTTTATATTTACGCTTTGAGACGACCCAAGATTTAAATGCTACTTGAAAGTGTAATTGTAATCCTAATCGTAGGTGTATGACAGTTTCCGCAAATGTCTAATTGTAAAGAACGCTATTATGCTTCAATGTACAATATATAGTCCAGCTGATTCGTACATATTTTTAAAAGAATTGTGGTTTTGATGATAAAAGCATGAAACTTTGTACAATTGTAAATATATATTTGGTAGTCAATTTAAGCTTTGGACCCACTCTGAAAATCCAATATGGCGGCCATTTTCAAAATGTCTGCCAATCAGTCCAAATTTCACAACCATGTATAACTTAAAGCAAATAATATATAAACCGAATCTTTTAAATACATATAAAATGTAATCCAACGTTTCTCATAAGTCATTTATTTTCAAAATGGCGGAAAATTGCAAAATGGCCGCCAAAAGTGAAAATGAACGAAACTGAGAAAAGGCTTTACTGATATTTATTTCTTCTATCGAATTGCACTTTGCAGTTTATACAATATTCTAGGGATTGCGTTTCCATAATTCTCTGATGATGCTTGCATGACAAGTTAATCAAAGATCCCATAAATGGAAACATTCGAACGTTTTCAGGACGCCATCATAATATGTTTGACCGTTTAGTGCCATCTGAGTCATTAATGATATATGGATAAGTTCCACTTCTCCTTGTCACAATCCTTTCTTTTCCTCGATTGTGGTAACATCAAGATGATAAATAAATAATACTAATCACCGAATTTCTAAGTAAAATGAGTAACATCCCGAGTGTTACCAGTTGGCCAGAAAATACACACCTTCCTAACACCTGCGTTGACCCCTAGTTTTGATGAAAAGGGACTTGTGTTGTTTATGCTTTCAATGTTGAGTTATTTGCTCTTTATTTTTCAATGTCTGTGTTGTCAACCAGTAAAATTCTTGTTTATTCATCGTTTAAGCATGGAAATCCTTACTTCATTTCAAATGTCCAGATTCGATCAAGCTTAAGATAATTTACACGTACCAATGGTTTGACATGTTTTAAATGTTGTGATTCTAAGGGTTAGAAAAGAGACATTTATAAATCCACTAGTATATGATATATGCCTAAACTGGATATGACTCATCAATCTATTTAAACAAGAGTACCTAGGTATGTGTCACTTGTTGAACAAAAACTGCGTATCCTTCTTAAGCACCTGAGATCACCCCCGGATTTAAGTGGGATTGGTTTAGCTCAATTTTTAGATTTTTGTGTAGTGATTTGTGTTAGCAATTTTTTTTCGTTTTTTGTTTATCCATGTTCTTATCTGGTTTTGTTTTACTAATGATTTTTGAGTGCCTAAGTATCTTATCCATCGTTTTATCATCTAAACAACAACATATTTTCACAGCAGTTTTCAAATGTTTCTTATGGACCGCCCATTTAGTGTTTGTCCCACTCCTCACCACATTTTAAACAGGACCGTACATAACATCATTGTCCTCCGCATTTTCATCTACCGTGACATCTGTTTTATATCTGTCCACCACATTTTATTACCTCATTACAAAATGCTGATACCTCTGTGATAATTGTCCAATAGGGTATATCCCATCCGCATCATTCGAAGTAGCACACTGGGTAAAAGGCAGAAACATTCCTTCGCCTAAAGCTTTCACATGCTTTGAGAATGTTGTGTTTTGCTTTTAAATCGTTCCTGGTGTAGAACATCATGTGGATTATCTGATCACTTTATATTAATTCAAAGGAAGGTTTAATTTTGTTAATTACTATGGCTATTTCTAGACAAAACACTATTAAATGCTGTAGTTATGCGATTTTGATAGTTAATTTGATTGCCCCACCTTCTCCTTTTACAAGTGTGTAATTCTACTATTGAGCTTGATCTACATTTTCATTTTCAAATTACGTTTGCAACACTTAAACTGTATAGTTTAAAATGGCATGATATAGCGCAGGGTTCTGGACGCCATAAGTTTGATGAAAAATGCAAAGAACCGATGAATAAGCAGTATAATGGAATCTTTGTACACTTATAAGGAACATTCTCTTAATGATCTCACATCAAAATGTCCAGTTCAATCTCTAATGTTGCAGACCAGTTGTGGTTAAGGGACTTTAAATTTCCTCTTATTACTCCATTCTTTGAATGTTACATAGTTCTCACCAGGGTCTCGTTCCTCATTAAGTACTATGTTTCCTTTGAACGAACACTTGTTCAACCACTGTTTTCTAACTAATCACATAAGGTTCTCAACGATACCATTTCTATATAAAGACCTTAAACAAAACTATTCTCTATTCTGCTCGAAATATGTTTGGCCTATTCCACTGTTCCGATTTTCCAAAAGCAAAACAATAGTTGATCAAAAGTGATAATTGATACATGTCTCGGAAAAGATTAACACATTGCTGGATTATATTCATGGAATGTCGAATCGTTGTGACAGGTTTAATCTCTTCCTGTAACATCGGTCAATGCAGACTGATGTATAAAGATGGATGACCATTTTTCTTGGCTCTATATGCGTGGAATGATGTCCAGACATATTTAATGTTTTCATTATCATCTGCTTCAAGCCATCAGTGTGATCATTTTATTAACTTATTTATACCATGCAAGGATTATGTTGCACAATTGAGTAATTATACCAGGTCGGCATACATGTATTTCTGGTAAGATGTAAGTAAGAAACGCATGCATATATTTCAAAGCAAAGGTTATAACGAATTGACAAGTTGGACTAAGAAAATGCGGAAATATTGAAATTGTCGTACTACGGAAAGATTCGTTAGCCGTAGTTGAACTCTTGTTGTTGTCAATATTGTCCACGGTTGCTGTTGTAAAACCACCAGGTTTCGCAGGAGGAACCACATATTCAATGTTGAATTTTTCATAAATATAGTATTGTAGATAAACAGATAATTGGATCATTCATAAATGACAAACGTAAACTGTACATGTTGTAATTTAGTACCTCCTCTTTTCCTGGTCCTAGCATCCAGTAGAAGGCCTATATACATTATGCGATTGTTTTAATTCAGTTGAATATAATGTTAAAGAATAATAGAGAAATAAAACAGACGTAACTTTGAAATGGATAATGTCATATTTGCCTCAATTGAATAACTTGACTGCAACTGAATATTTGGCCAAACGATTATCAACTAATGTTTTTAATGACTGTTGAAAATACTTTGCCTACATTATGTCTTCTTGAACTACCTGTATGTGCAGATTTTTCAAGTATCGTTGACATACAAACAGATTGTTGCGGTTGCTTGTTTAATTGCAAAACCAAAATAATTACTAAACAGAAGAAGCAAGCACCTGCCTTGTTAATGGCCTGTCAAGCCTGATATTACTGCAATTTTATATCATTACTATGTCCTCTTCCAGTTGATCACAGGAAAACTGTCCGACTCGAGAAGCATACATTCTAGTTAAGTTTTGCTTAAATATGGAATAACGCCAGTGTCTATACGTGATCAATCTTTGTAGACTTCTTTTCTGCAAGAATTGTACCGTAGCTACAATTTTCTTTGCTTTCCTCACAAATCGTTTTATGTTTGGCTTTTGTAAATAAATGAGACATGCACTTGGTGTTATAAAGCACTGACTTTACTCAATGTACGTCACAACAACATACTTTGTAACCTTATATGGGAATTTTGTCGATTTTGATATCTTATGGCGGTCATCTTGAAAATTCTGCCATATTGAAATTTAAAGTTGGGTCTACAGCTTATATTGTTCGAAGCACCCAGTCACTACTAACATGATAAATTTGAAATAATACAAGGGATATTTGTTGATTTGATAATTTGTGGCGGCCATCTTGGAAAAACCGCCATATTCAATTTTAATGGTGGGTTCATAGCTTATATTTTTGAAACAACCAGCACTACTGCCATGCAAAATTTTACCATAAATTTGACCTGATATCAGTGATATATGTTGATTTTGATAGTTTATGGCGGCCATCTTGGAAAAGGCTGCCATTTTGAAATTTCAAGGTGGGTCCATAGCTAATATTATTTGAAACACCAAGAACTACTACCATGCCAAATTTGATGCTTTTATCATCAAACCCACAATTTTTCACCGATCTGCCGGACTAATACTTTAAATGACTCAATAAGTAAAACGTACACGTAAATAACACGTTTTTGCAACTGCATTTTTTAATGTTCGAGACTCATCGCTTTTAGTTTATGTAATACGTAACTGATTGTGCACCGATAATCGAACTGTAACATCTCTCTCTCTCTCTCTCTCTCTCTCTCTCTCTCTCTCTCTCTCTCTCTCTCTCTCTCTCTCTCTCTCTCTCTCTCTCTCTCTCATATTGTAAATAAATATTGAGTTCTAATGTTATAGTTTATTTAAGATTTTGACTCGGCAAGTGAAACAAACATAATGAAAATTTGATCTACCGCTTTAAGTCCCTACTGTATGATACAGAATTCAGTGTTCTATACAGTCACGTGTGTTTGGAAAAGCCCTTCATTGAACACGCAACACTGTTACTTTGGAATAACTAAACGCACAAAACATTTAGGCCGTTGTTTTCCTCAATTAAGTTTTTTTTTTTTTTAACGTGTTGTCATGTCGGGCCCTTTAATAGTTTATACTATACTATACTGTATGTTGTTTGTTAGTTGTTGCAGGCCATAAGGTGACCTATCAGTGGATATACAGTAACTCATCAGTAAAGATTTGTTCCATTGGAAAGTATGTACTTTTTATTTTCATCTTAAACCTATAATCGTCAGAGTAGTACTACTGCACCTGAACGTGTTTAAAAGTAAATAACTTCACGAGGGTCTGGATGGCAGACCTTAATTATGTATTCTTAATTTTTATACCTTTTTTCTCTAGTTTATATCTTTTACCCATTATTATTGGTACCCCATTATTCTCTATTCTTGAATTTTTTTTTTTTGCCTATTTCTTCTGTTATCTGTTATTTTTTTTTTATGTCCATTTTTCTGTAGTAGTTTCCCATTATTCTTTATTCTGTAAACCCCACCCAGACCTTCTTCCATGCTGTACACAAATGACGGTGAAGGATTTTAAAATTTTTGTCTATTTGGGATGCCGTGTCTTGTCTTTATCCATCTTTGTTCCTATTGTTTCCTTATCTTTACCCTTAAAGTGCATTAGGTATGTGTCTCCTTTATAAACGTGTTAGTCTCTGATTATATTTCTGTTGCACTTTTATCATTGCGAACATGAACGTATGACATTGTTATATAGTACATAATTGCTATTTTGATCAGCATTTGCTATAATAGTATAACTCGACAATGATTAGATAACATGATAAAATCGTGTGATAAACGACATCTTCTCATGTTAACCAATTATGACGTAGATATGAACCACGGAGATAAAAGGAATAAAGTGCATTCAGCATCGTGGATTCCGGTAAAATAACCGAAAAGGGGGGAAATAGCATGATGCATGATGTTATCGTTTAAACGTTATAGGCTCAATAATGAGGGTCGGGATGATGAGGTTTACAGAATAGAGAATAAGTTAGCTACCATTTGATTTTTATGAGGGGGCTAGGATGAAATTTGAAAAAAAGGCAGAACAGGAGTTTTGAGTTAAAAAAGGCAGGATGAGCAACTTGGCAACAAAAAAAGCAGGATGACAATTTATGTAAAAAAAGTCAGGATAAACTAATAAAAAATGCAGGACCGAAAAGAGTGAAAAATAAAAAGGCAGGACAGAGATTACAACTAAACAAAAAATGCAGGACAGAATTTTTCATCCCAGCCCCCAAAAATCAAATGGTAGCTCCCTAATGAGCTAAAAATGTTATAATATAAAGAACACAAAAATAGGCCGATAAAAATAAAGAATAGATAATAATAAATCGGTAAAAATAAAGAATAGAGAATAATCTGGAAAAGAATAAAGAACATAGAAATTGGTCCAAAAATCAAAGGATAAAGATATGAAGGACCCACCAGCCAAAACCTCATTAATTAAAACTTGCAGCTTAAGATAATAAAAACAGACATTAGTGTATAATGAAAATACTCTTTAGCATGTAAGTAAATAAATGTTGTCTGCATTAAGTCTAGCGTATAAGAAATAAGTCCTCAAAGTATACAAGCTGAACTAAACGGATTTGGTTGTTCTACATGAGGGTATAGAGGGTGTGTGTCTTCGTTTCTGTATTTTTATTATTTTTTAGATCAACTTTATCTATTCTATATTGTTTTACACATTATTATCTGTGCTGTATATGTTTGGCACCCAATCATTCTCTTTTTTTTGCTCAAATATCTTTATATTATTTTTTTCGATTATTATTTATTCGGTAAAACAATTAAAACCCTCCTATATCCATTTGAGAAATTATATAACAAACAAGGCGTATATATACTTTACATTAATCAGGGATCCTGACACAATATTCTCAATACCGTAAGCGGACTTCCGGTCCGAATATTTGAACTGAAGCTTGCGAAATTGAAAATATTTCACCATGATTCCAGGTAATGTTTTACATCTGTTCAAATTATTACATTACGTCCACAAATAGCATTGAAAGTTTATTATATTATGATAAAAATCAACTTGTGACATGTTTGTTTGTTCAACTAGCACATACAATCTATGATAGAATGAAGTTCTTTTTATGCGAAAATGATTCAACTCCATTGAATGGCGCAACTTAAATTCGAGATGGTTATATATATGGAAAAAAACGGCACAAAGACAAACAACAAATCACATTACACTACTCAATTCTCAAGATTGAGGAACACGAATTGCACAAACTACGTTCGTGAACTCAGGTGCTCCTGAGGGGTTACCAGTTCCCTTTCCATTAAACTTTACACTGGAAACAAGCTCATAAAGATAGGTACGTTGAAATGTTAATCAAATTATTTCAATTGTATTTGTAATCAATATGTATATGTATATGTAGTTGAAAGTGAATAGAAGTGCTGTGTAATTGGCCCAAAGATCTACTAGTATTCATTTTTTTTTAATTTGGCGTATAAATATTTGCATATGCATAGAATAATTCGGTTTCCTTACGTATATATCTTTCGATGTCGCGCCTTTCTCTCGTAGAGAAAAATTCACTGATCAGATCGACACGTATATTTTGCATTCATGATATGTTATTCAATAGAATTATTCCTTTTCTGATTGAACATTTTTGTATTTGTAGATTTCCTACCATTTATTCGGAGCTTTGGAGACAATGATTTACAGAATTTTCATGTTTTATTATTAAACTGATTAGTGCAATTTCTCATCCAATATTGCTTTTTGTTTAATTTACGCATTATTAAGACAATGTTTATGTTCGTATGAGCATAGCGAAGTAGAACATAATCGCCATTATAACCTTAGTGTTCCAATAGTCTGCTGCATTTCACTGTTTATTGTGAATGTTTAAAACTGCAGTTTATACGTCTGCCGTGTAAAAAGTAATAAAAAAAGAACTTTGAATGAATATAAAAATTTAATGGACAACGAAGAAGTTGGAAATGGCAAATAAAAAACTGAAAGAACATTGGAAATGAAAAAAAACAAATAAACATGTAAGCGTCAATGTTAAATAAAAAAAAAAAAGAAATAATTTTAGTTTTGCAAAAAATGTACCTATGTTGCTTCATCAAGATTTAGCAGTATTTCTTTTAAAACGAATAAAAGTTAATTAATTTTCAGCCAGTTTTAGGGGATATACACATGTATACAATACATGTACATTGTCGGAAAATATACAAAGCTTTAGAAACAGGCCGAAAAGCGAGGTTCGCCGAGTTTTCTCTTGTTTCATAGCGAGTATAGATACATTTTATATTTTCGACAATATATATATATTATTTTTATCCTGCAATTTACACCTTGCACTAGAAGCTTTAGTTGTTTAAATCAAAATAGTTTTCTCAGAATTTTCAAAGAAATTGCATAGTTTAAACACGGACCACGAAGAGGACCCCAAAATGAACAGTTGTGAAAAAGAAATATTCACATTACCGCTTGCTCAACAAGGAAGCGGGTAACAGCTAGGAAACTTTATCTGTACCAGTACATATAAAGCAAAAAAATCCTTTGTGTACCTTTCATTTATACAAAACTTGACTGATTGCAGGATAGAAATATATATCGTATATTATCGCCACTGAATTTGACTGCTGAAAGCAACATAATATCCATACGAATTGTGTTTTTCTTTTCTACGTTTTTCATTGTTTTAAATCTGAAATAAAATAGTATACTATAAGTGTAAGTCTTTAACTCATTTCGCATTTTTAAAGTAGTTTTATTTACTAAGAATACAATTATGAGGGTCTAAGTGGGGTTTACAGAAAAGAGAATAATGGACAGAAAGCGCAAAATTAAGGGCCAACAAAAAAAGAATAGAGAATAAAAGGGTACTAACATATAAAAAACAGAGAATAATTTCCAAAGTAAATAAATAATTGAGAAAAAATGGCCTAAAATTAAAGAATATAGAAATGAAGGACCCCACATCTAGACCCTCAATTATAATGTTACATTAAGCAGAACAAATTGTCGATTTTCACTTTGTAACAACGGACTTGTACGACTGTTGGATCAGTATTTTTACTGAAAACGCTACGAATCTTTAAATGAGTTCCATTATTGTATAACTCGATTTAAGAAATTCAATTGTCTAGAATCAATAAAAAAGATATGTTTTCAACTTGTGTTTTCTTATCGAAAAACATTTTCCACTAATTTTTATTTTTTTTTTTTTTTGGAATGCACTGAGTGTTTTCTGGATGAATATACAAAAAAGTCATGTAGTTGAGATGGAATTTGTAAAAAGACGACCCAAATTGATTATTGATGGTCTGGATCGGGGTCCTTCATTTCTGTAATCTTTAACTTATTAAGCAATTTTTCTCTATTCTTTATACTTTTTGCCCATTATTCTCTATTCTTTATACTTTATCACCTCCTTATTCTCTATTCTTTATTTTCTTTGGTCCACTTTTCTCTAATCTTTATATTTTTACCCATTATTCTCTATTCTGTAAACCCCCATCCACAACCTCATAATTATCAAAGCAGTAGTACTTTCATTGTGATACTTGCGCCCAAGGAATTGCCTTAAAAAATAAACTTATCAAATATAATTGGTATTTTTTTCAGGGTTTTCAGTTATAAAGTTCTGAATCAGCTTAATTGGAAGCCTATCATTCAACAATTTGAGAACATAGCAGTGACTCTATAATTAGATCTATAATAATTGTAAGCAGTTGATATGATACCATTAAAATAGGACTTTCCGATATAGCCTGAATATCATCACCAAACAGTGCAAAGTTAACAGTACATCTGGGTTTATATGAGTTCTGGATGGAGTGGGGTGTTGGTGGTGTTGTCGGGGGGGTCATCCACTTCTGTATTCTTTACTATTTAAGGTCATTTTTTTCTTTATTCTTTATATTTTTTGCCCATTACTCTGTATTCTCTATATTTCAATACCAAATTATTCTCTAAGCTTTATTGTTTTGTCCCATTTCCCTATAGTATTGGGCCATTATTCTGTATTCTCTATATTTCAATACCCCATTATTCTCTAAGCTTTATTGTTTTGTCCCATTTCCCCATAGTATTGGGCCATTATTCTGTATTCTGTAAACCCCATCCAGACCCTCTTATATACTGTAACATATAGCCCCAAACGTTCTGTTTGCTATTTTGCTTGCCAGCTATGGTATTAAACCATGTTATGAATTAGAATAACTATATGTACTGAACAAAATCGGAGAGTAAAAAAAGGCAGCAAAATATATACACGTATCAAAGTTGGCCTATTTAGTATGATAGAGTAGTCTTTCACCTCAACATGTCTTTTTTTGTTGATGATTACGATGACGGTTACCCCATATCTCAAACAATTGGTTGTGTGCACCGGGAATTGGTACTACGTACACATAGAATAATGGCAGTTTTGTTATTATTACAGACTTTATGTGGGCAGCCTTTCTGATTTGGTTGACGCATAAATGCCGTCACGTATTACGAATGGAGGGTAAAACTCGAATCGGTCAGGAACTGTTTCCAGAAAAGAATGAGTTTTCACTTTATTTAAACCAGTTTATCCTAAAATGATAAGCTATATTAATTAAAGATTCAAAATGACTGCCGTTAGACCCCACAGTGACTTTGAGATGAAGAATAGAAAGAGGGGCGTTGTTCTATTGATCTTGGTTTTTCCATGTGCAATCAGTGATTTCGTGTCATGTATTGATACACTATATCTTATATTCTGTTCTATTAATTATGCAGACGTTTCATTACGGTCAACCCATATTGTGACCCATGTTTAGTTTGTTAACGATATAATATTTTATCTTTTTTGTTTGGTCAAGATTAAAGACAAACAACAAGTACTATGGATGGATATGGTAGTGTGATTTTTTTGTGTGCAGGCAAGATAAACGTAAAAACTGCCAAACCATTATTTTTTGCAAGCCTGAGTGTGCTTCACTGGTAGGAAATAAAAACTACAATCCTTTACGTTCATTGCAAATAGAGATCGTATGGAAAATGAGCCCCGATACGTACAAACTTGTAACTTATTAACATTCAAAGAGAACACCTGAGCTCCGAACTGTGACCAATTCCGGAAACTGTCTATTTGGTACATTCAAAGAAGACCCAAGCTAAACTCTGTTGGAGCACAAAAGGATAGAAACCCACTCACCGCAAAACGATTCACCAAGAAACCCCACTGAATCTTATTGGCACCACCCTTACCAAGTCTCACTTGCTTATGATTGTCAGTTTACAAGGACTTTTAATATTCTAGACGTTATTCGAGCTGATAAAGTCAGTAAAAAACAAAAAAAGAAAATGCATTAGTCTTTCACATAATGACAGAGATGACGTTATAAAATGTGGTTCGACGACGTTTTATCTTAATTCTTTGCAAAACTTACATTGTAGATTATATAAACTTTGGAACTTCATTTATCTGAGTGTTTGTTTAATTCATTTAAAGTGTGGATACATGTACTGGTAATCATTTCACTCTGGATCATACAAACTTCTGATTTTTGAGATTTTTTTTTCAATCTTGAACTTAGTAAACTTAAAAAATAAGGCAAGAGTTCTCTGTTTATAGTATATGCTCTGCTTGTTACTTTAACAAATAACAACCCACATACATAGCACTTCTCGTGGATCGTAGGATAAAAATCAATTATTGTGGTACATTAAGGTAAACTGATCAAACTGATTCAATTTCTTCTGTAGTATAGAGCTGAAAGTTGGTCAAGTCAATACTAAAGATTTGTGAATAGAGAGTTAGCTAATATAATTTTTACAACAAAAGGGAGCATAACTTGATGAACATGTCATTGCAATTGCTCACATCCACAGTGGTTCATTTGAACTTTGGTGGATAGTTGTCTCATTTGGGAATCATACCACATCTCCTTATTTTTATATGCTTTAAAAAAATAGTGGAATGTTTTGTTAGTATTTCTGTTATTTCCTGGCTGTCTTGTGTATTTCATGTTTAACTTCCGAACACGATTTCTTGTACCCGATATATGTAAATTGAGAACATTGAAAAATAAAATCTTTTGCTGTGATTTCCTTCCACATAGTCATGACTACTGTAGATGGGCAGCTAGTCCTTTTGGTTATCATCGTTTAACTTCAAAACTGATAGATTATGTACGATTTTGACATCAGATTATATTGAAAGTCCGTTATGTTGATTTAAACGAAGTTAATTTCGATAGAACAAATGTTGATCGGTCACAGACATTTTTTAGACTTACACGGATTTATATGACAAAACGTACGACAAATGGAAAAAAATGATATGTATTCAACTGGGGTAATTTCAGTTTGATTTTTATATTCGGAGTAATTGATTTAAATCTTATGTCTGCTTAAAAGCATACATTTATATAGGCACTTAAAATCTGAAGCATCTCAAAATCTTTCGTAACTTTCTTGAACTTGACATATATTTACCCAATATAGACTTTGAATATGTATTGATAAACAAGGAATATTGAATCATCATCTTATCAGACTGAGCCTTGGGTGCAATTTTATTCTTTCCAATTAAAGAATTATAGTTTCGGTTGCACCCATTAGTTTTTACAAGATTGTAGCATTTCCCTATAAATACGTCTTAATCAATTAGATTTAAACATGTGCCGCCAGGATGAAGAATATAGTGTCTTATCTTTTAACTTAATTTAACATAAGTTTCACCATTAAACAATCTTATTTAAATGCAATTCTGTGTTTTGCTTCAAACAATTTCGACAGACCAATTACGATTACAAGGGAATCTTAATTTCCAAGAAAATTGAACAATTTGAAAATATTATCTAATTATTGATTTGCATAAGTTCAAGTGTTTCATTGTTTCCCTTTTGTACTCTTCTTAGTATTAAATTCTTTCAAGAATTAGCGTCGAATATCAATAAGGGCGAGGGATTTGAACAGCCTTTTTGTGAGAAGGTCTTTTAATGTCAATATTAACTTAATCATTGAACTTTTACTGACTTACAAACCACCAAAACATTAGAAAAGTACGTAAAAAACACTTGCATAAGCCTAATTCCCCTGAATTGGACGAGTCTAAATATATTCAACTTAAATGATTATAGTTAAACAGTACTCAGACTGATATATACAAGTAACAGTTACCAAATTGCATTGGAAACGAACCGATTAAATGGCAGTACATCACAGGGGCGGATCCAGCCATTTTTAAAAGGGGGGTTCCCAACCCAGGATAAAGGAGGAGGGGGGTTCCAACTATATGTCCCCATTCAAATGCATTGATCGTCAAGAAAAACTGGGGGGGGGGGGTTCCAATCCCCGGGATCCCCCCTCTGGATCCGCCACTACATCATTTAGTTATTTATTTATTATAAATTTTTTGCAACAAAATACTACCATAGGGTAGTTTTATCAAATTAAGGGGTTAATTTATATTTTTGAATTCCAACTTTTTAGAATAACGATTTTTATTTTATAAATGAGTAAATCAAAACCCTATACAGACCTCATTTGTAACTGACCAATGAATGTTCTGTACAAAAACTTCTTGTTGTATATATTTGATGTTTTAATCTGTGAGTAATCATGAAATAGATTCGTAAAGACCAGACCATATGAAAACAGTAAGTAAACTCTTCCAACAATTAGTTATTTAAATAGCTTGTTTCAAAACTTCTAATCGAAAAGACCTAGATGCATAAGGTCCGTCCTTCACAATATTCAGGTAAATGTTCATTTTGGTTTTGATTTTGTAATTTTCCTACACTACGTTACATGCAAATGAAAAATAATTAGTGTAGTCTGTTCAGTCCAATTAATTAATTAATTTTGTTTTGATTGGGGTTTTTTTTCAATAAAAAAAAACTATGCCTGTAAACTTCAATGAAACAAAATCGTTTTAAATAGCCTAAATGTAACATCTTTAGCATCAAGTTATGTAGGCTTGAGAGGCTCGATCAAAACGTGTATAGATGAGATATTGCAAGGTTGATCATTCTTAAATTGAAATACAATGTATTATATGAAAACAAATACTTTTTTTTAGTCGTCCATCATTCCCTATTCATGTCTAAATGAAGCATAAACACCATGAAAAAAAAACTTTTACCTTGCTTAATTTTATAATCGCCTGACATAATCATATATTATAATTATCAATTATTGGCTTTTGACGAGGTCGATACGTTATATATGGACTTGGTGAGATTATATTTATCGAGGACGAAGTCTGAGATTCAATATAATCTTACAGGTCCATATATAACGTATTGACTGAGTGAAAGTTCTTAATTTATATATTACATATGTAAACAGTGTAAGTTTGAAAATGATATTGGCT
Organism: Mytilus coruscus; assembly: GCA_017311375.1. Taxonomy (NCBI): domain Eukaryota; kingdom Metazoa; phylum Mollusca; class Bivalvia; order Mytilida; family Mytilidae; genus Mytilus; species Mytilus coruscus. Next base: position 78,954,168 of record CM029603.1, on the reverse strand, counting down.
CGATGTTCCTGTTTTTTGGAAATTATATTGACTCGATGTTACTATTCTTAGTAACGGAGTCAATATCATTTAAGAAAAAAGGAACGTCGAGTCAATATGTCAAAATAGTGAAAAAATACAAAAGATATATTGGGAAACACGTGACCAAATATACCAATGAGAAACAAGAAACACAAGACCATTTGTGATATATCGTAATAAAACAGAAGATAAAAACCATATTAAAGAAATATTAAAAACAAATATAGGTGTTCAGTTATGTAGTAAATTGCAAAAATTGGCAAACAAAAAAAAAACATAAAACATTTTGCACTATCATTGAGTGATTTAAATGGAAATTTTACATTATAGCATTTCACAAGATCTTGTCTTCGTGTACTATGTATATGGAATAATTTATGAAGTTGATTGATTGTTGTTTGCTTTACGTCCAGTGGCAAATATTGTATGCATGTTCATGACGAGAACATAAATTTTAAATACAATAAGTAGGTCTTGCAATAGGAGGTCGACAGTGAGGTTGGACGTGAAACTTGGAATATCACTGGAAAATGAGGATATATTGAATAAGGACAGAAGTTAGCTTTGCAACAGCTGGCCACACCCGAACCCCTCAAATAATTGGTACAAGAGTTTTTAATTTGCAGTGAGCGTTGATCAATGAAATCTACTCTGAAGTCGGCCATCGGTATTTACGTGTAGTTTTCGATATCATTTAAGGCATCTAATTTAGGTTAGATACTTTTAGCTCGCTTTAGTAACTGTGATAATTCTGTGAAACTGTATTGTTTATTGTACTTGAGTTTTTGGTATGATATTCTATACTACTGCTCGCCTCGTTGGTCTCGTGGGAGTGTGATCGCCTCGAGAGCGGGAGATCGTTGTTTCGAATCCACACCGGGTCAAACAAAGACGTTAAAATTGGTATTTGTTGTTTCAACGCTAAACACGCGACATTTAAGAGTAAGAGCACAGACTGGTCGGCTCGGAGTTAGAAATGTGTCCGGGTAGGGTGACTTTTCTTCCTGTGAACTGTTTGCTGGTGAACTTACACGTTAAAAATCCGGCTCAGCGTGTCGTCTTGTACAAAGCAGGATTAATATTCATATTACATTTACATGTTTTCGTCCTGAGTATGCATTTAATTTGCCGCTGGACGTCATCTATTATCATCATTTATTTTACATTTACTAAACAGTGAAATGTTTTTTCTTCTACTGGTTTATATTACACCTTCTTTAATTTCCACCGATCGAAATTAAAAAAGGGTATGTGATATTTTACTTGTGTCTGTTGGGACATCTTTGACGGTAAATATTATTAAATTAACTCCGTATTTTCTAGTCATGGGGCGGTTTTGAGCTTATTATTCTGTATAAGCATCTTTCTATTACAAAAGACTGTATATTGACTCTTAATATTTTGATTTGTCTGTGTCGTTGAATTGCTGTCGCATTAATGTATACGTTTATCTCCTTTTATTCAAAACCAAAGGATTGACTTGGGTATAGAAGTATTCACCCTTGCTGCAGGGGTGCGTCCGTTTGGCTGTTCGGATGTATTAATACGTAGCTTTGTCCGGTCGGAATAGAAATGTCGTATATTCATTGCCTGGTCTAATGAGAGTTTCACGCTATCTATACGTTAAAGAACCATTTGAATAACTCTTTGAGGGGGAAATACAAAAACAATGTACGATCTACGTACAAGTTATATGACTGAAATCTCTAAACAACAACAAAGGTCAGCTAAATCTTCAAATAAGTCGCATGGCTGATTTTAACACTTTGTTTGCGCCTTTTGCAAGGACAATTGTAGATGAAAAAAACCTTTACAATAACAAAACCGACCAGTAAGACAATATCTAAAGAATAAATAAAACGGCCAAAATAAGTTGAATCCTTCTATAAATTGTTGCTAACATTTTTTTTCATCAATTTTTGGTTTATGATAATTATACCAGATTTTAAAAAAACTCGACACATCAAAATTTGTCACCTAGACGAGACTGCCGTCGTTGTACGCTTCCAAGATATGAGTTATTGCCTCTCAATGAAGACTTTTTACTACTCCTTTCCTCCTAGTTTGGCTGGATAGGATACAATGTAACCCCTGAGGTGGACAATATCAATTATGTTATTTAATGTTAGAAACAAATTAAATGCAAAAAGAAAAATGAGGAGAGAAATGATAAAATTTACACTTAAAATCAAATATAAATAAAAATCAAATATATAAAGATTGGAAAACAATTTGAGACAATTATCAACTGAAGAATAATGATTATACATCACTAAAAGAAGCTGATTAATTGATGTCCAGTGGCAAATATGTCATGCATATTCAAGACGAGATTCAAAGTGGATCGACCTGAAGCAAATTATAACAATTTTAGAGCGACACTTTAATAAGATAGAGCGTTAGCTAGAGGTAAAACGTATGCCGTACTAGAATAAAAATTAACCATGATCAAAATCGTAAGTTCAGCTCTTACTCCAACCCCCTTTTTTCTCTACGTTAGACGAATGCCAAAACAAAACGACATGAATTTAATCAATAACGGCCGCTATAAGATGATGATGAGGGTGGTTTTAACGACCTTGACTACTCATGAGGTCTTGCCCTTTCGGGGCATTTGCGCCTTTTTACCTTAAGGTAACTGATATAATTCACCTGATTATAAGGTAATTGATATAATTGAGTGAAAAAAAGGAAAATCAACAATAATTTGATAGAAATATTAAATAAATAAATAAACATTTCCCGGTTTTGGACAGGTTTGTATTTCCACTCAAATACCGTCTGATTATTGATCGGGGATAATCAACCAAAAGCACATGGATTCTCTGAAATTGTAAATTATCATGGTATTTCGCTGGCTGTTTTTTCTCGATCCTATTTTGGGCCCCCTGATTCTAAGAGGGCGTGTCTAATTAATCATGCCCGATTAACTTTTAGTAAATTGAACCTCAACTTAAAGACCTACACCGGGTTAATAAGTTTGAGGTACAATAAGTAAACATTAAATAATTAAAAATGCACGAACAGGTTTGTAATACGGTTAAAATATGTTTATACTATATGTTTATTTATAAGTAAAAAGTGAGACACAGTCGTTAATTATTGTTTTGTTTAACGAAGTTTAAAAAACATGCAAAAAAGAAAGATCACATTTTTGGAAATTGTGCAATTAGAACAAGAACAAGAACATATTTTATTACCAATTAAGGGCACACAAGGGGCTTATAGAACATACATGTATAAAGAAAAAAGAATACTGATTAGCATAGATACATATAATTTGGATACACAATCACAATACAATTTGACTGAAATAAAACCCTTGAAAAAAATGGATTTTTTTGGCAAACAAAGTCAAAGAGAGCATCTCTATCCGAGTTTTTTTTTCACATCAAATTGACAAATAGATTTCATGTTCAACACAGCCAGAGGAACATTGTTTTGCAAATTCCTTCATTTCGTGGAATAGTTGAAAAACGGCAAAATTCAATTTGAAGTTTATGCGCAGATATTTGTAATTTGCAAATAGCTCTTCTAAAATCAAAGTTCTTAACCAAAGAGAAATAATTTCCATAACCAAAATTTTGTTTTAATTTCAAATAATTGAACAATTTTCCATCAGCAGCATTTTTTTGGCAAACATAGCAAATATGAAAGTATAGTTATGTCATTATTCTATGACGTTTTAATAAACGTTTCTCCCTATATTATCATTCATAAATGCATTTTTTTAGGGGTGGGGTGGGGGCATAATTTGCAAATGGCACTTCTACTTTAATGATTTCCTTTCCCATAATGAATCACCCGAACTACAGATGTGTGTATATAGTAAATCTTAGGTAAAAAATACACGCATAATGAAATAATTTTGAATATCTTTTTTTGCTAGCGGTACATTATAACATTGACCATATTTAAGGAAGACAAAATTTGGCGTAAATGGTTTATTTTCTCTATTTTATTCTTATAAATCTCGTTTAAAAATCATCTCACAGTTGGCCAATTTTAAACAGAATAATGCAATAGCCGATACATTAAAAATACTTTAGCTATAGCACAAAAAAAGTCATATAAGTGCTATAAATTTCAAACTATTCTATTTGTCCCACTCAGTTCTTTTGTATTGCCGTTTGGGAGCACCAATAGGTTATAAGAAATCAGTATTAATAATTTTAACGACAATCATCCTTATCATCCACGTCTTCAAATAGACTCTCCTTGTGCAAATTAAAAATGTAAGCTCCGTCCGATCAGTCGACAAAAAATTGATTATCAATATCAATTTCCGCTGCATTTCAAAACATGTAGACGTAATAAAAAATGAAATGGTCAAATGTATGTTCCTAATTTATTCAGGAGTTAATTTTTCTATTTGATTAAAGATCTATGCTGAATTGAAACATCGGTTTGAATGTAAAAAGATATACTAATACACAATTTTATTTAGGGGTCAGCTGAGGACCACCTCCGGGTGCGGGATTTTCTCGCTACGTTGAAGACCCATTGGTGGCCTTTGGCTGTTGTCTGCTCTTTGGTCGGGTTGTTGTCTCTTTGACACATTCCCCATTTCCATTCTCAATTTTATAGTGCATTTTGTCAGACATCAGTACGGTGACCTATAGTTACTAAAGTCTACTTCATTTGGTCTCTGTCGGAAAGCTGTCTCGATGGCAATCTCACCACATCTTCTTATATTTATATCATATCTGAATATCACGTTTACAAGAAGTGGTGTGACAAGGTGAAGACAGCGAACAGAAGTTTCGACATTGAGATTTCGTATAACCTTTCTTCGTAGTTTTCAGCACTTTTCTTCATTTGAAGTAACGGTATCACATTTAATCGACTTAATGCATGATATTTTTGGAAAAAAAATTACGAGGCATTTTGTTTTCACAAAATTTGAACGATCGGCTTTTTTTCATGGGTTTGATAATTGAGCTGTCAATTACAAGACTGCAAGTTTAAGGATGTACTTAGGTGAAATTAACTCGGACTTTTACCTTATATTTGCATTGGTATTATTTGGATCTCAAATCGTAAGAAAGGATATCTATAATCTGCTTAAATTTTGGTAAATGACCTTTTATGAGCTATTGAAGTCTTATATGAAAAGAAAAATGGGTGTTATAGGGCAAAATATTTTACCCTGTATCGTAGAAAAAAAACAAAGGAGTCCGAACATCTGACAAAAATTCCTAAACCTGACCTGAAGTACATCCTTAAAGTCATGTCATATGTTATTCTACCGTTTTTGTGGACGATTTACAAACATTGATTCTATAAATATACGAGTAGGTTTTCAATAATTTTTTGTTGATTAAATAAATGTATACATCATCTATAAGGGCGTCATCAAAACTCCATATTTTCATTCTGAGCTCGGATTTCAATATGTAGACAAACTCTTTGTCATAGACATATGAGTTTTATACTGCAGCTGAAAAAGACTACAATTATAGCCATCAATGATTAAAGCTTCCAATCTATTCCCATATGAGTCGTCCACATGACGAAGAAAAGTGATTCGCATGTAACAGGCATAATTCCCTTATATAACAGTTAAGGATTTTTGCTTGTGAAATAATTATTTTTCATTTGTCATTTCGGGGCCTTATATAGCTTGCTTTATGGTATGGGTTTTGCTCATTAATTAATGGTTGAAAGCCGTACGGTGACATATAGTTGCCAAATTCTACGTCAATTGGTTTCTGGTGGAGAGTAGTTTCATTGGCAATCATACCACATCTTATTGATATATTGTACATACATACCGCTTTGCACATAAATACTGCATTTGTATGCCCCTGTCCTAAATCAGGAGCCTGTTGTTCAGTTGTCGTTTGTTGGTGTGGTTCATAAGTGTTTTCCGTTTCTCGTTTTTTTATATAGCTTAGACCGTTGGTTTTTCTGTTTGAATTGTTTTACACTAGTCATTTTGGGGCCCGTTATAGCTTGCTGTTCGGTGTGAGCCAAGGCTTCGTGTTGAAGGCCGTACTTTGACCTATAATTGTTTACTTTTTACACATTGTGACTTGGATGAAGAAATGTCTCATTGGCACTCATACCACATCTTATAAACTGTTAAAGCAGCAGTACAGTTATTTTTTATTCAGTACAATATCACCAATTTAAATGCAATATTCAAGCAACAACAATTGAATTTACTATTCAACCAAATAGTTTATTTGATTACCGAGTTATGACTGATTGGCATCACTCAATAAGTTTTAAAAATAAAGATATTATGTAATATTGACAATTTATAATCTGATAACAAACATATCATCATTTAAAGTTGAGGTAAAACATGATCTTATTTCATAAAAAAGGCAATGTTGCATACTACATAAATATTTACTACAATATCTATTGAGCTTAGCCATTTTAAACTGAGTTTTCCAGATTGTTTTATGTTGTGCTTTTAGACCACTGTTCCTAGTTAGGGGAGGGATGAGGGCTCAACAACTTGAGTAATCCCGCCAGATTCGTTATGGGATTGCCCAAGTCAGGCGCTGTTTTTCAGTGGTTGTCTTTTTTAATCTTGTAGTTTGTTTGTTTGTTTTTTTGTTTTTTTTTTGGGGGTTTTTTTGGGGGATTGTTTTCTTATAAATCAGGCCATTATTTTTTTCGTTTAAATTGTTTCACATTTTGTCATCTCTGGGCCTTTTATAGCAGACTTTAATGTATACGCTATGGGTTTTATTCGTGTTTTAAAGCCGTATGGTGACCTATACTAGCTTAAATGAACGTCATTTGGACTCTGGTGGACAGTTGTCTCGTCGATAAGCATACCACATCACCCTTTTTGTTTAAGGACTTCAGTGCAAATAAAATGGAAAAAGAAGGAAAAAAAAATAGTCCACTGTTTTTCAAAAGTCTTAACAAAATTAAATTATAAATTATGATATTGATAGTGTTTTCTTATCTAATGAAGTTAAAACTCTTAAGGAATTATTAAAACAGTACTGTAGTCAAAGAGTTGCCACCGTCAGTTTTACTGGCGACGCGTATTCAATCAATTCAAGTTGTCTGCCCAATGATAAAAAAATTGATAAATAATAATTGCATTAGAATTACAGTAACTGTTGATATGTAGACATGTCGACTTAAATCCATTTCTTAAGAAAAAGTGATTGAAAACTATATAAATGTTAAGTATATTGCTATCAAAAATCAATTTATGTTTTATAAACTTTTTTCAGCAATACCATTAAATTAACCTTGTATTTCTTATCCTAGCATGCAATACTGATTATGACGGTACAATGTAAATGGGTACATTCAATTTGTTTGAGGGCCTGGATGGGGTTTACAGAATAGATAATTATGGACAAAAAGTGCATGCATTCACTCAGTAGTTTTGTCGTTTGTTGATGTGGTTCATAAGTGTTTCTCGTTTTTTATATAGATTAGACAGTTGGTTTTCCTGTTTGAATGGTTTTACACTAGTAATTTTTGTGGCCCTTTATAGCTTGCTGTTCGGTTTGACCTATAATGGTTTACTTTTATAAATTTTGACTTGGATGGAGAGTTGTCTCATTGGCACACATACCACATCTTCTTATATCTATATGCAGAAAAAAGAGCAAAACAAAAAATTAAAGAAAAATTGCAAACATAATAAAAAAAGAGAGAATAATGGGATGCTAAAATAAAACGAAAAGAGAATAATGGGTGGAAATAAGGAAAAGAAAAAAAATGGTATGAAAAATTAAAGAAATAAGAAATTAAGAACACCATTCCAGGCCCGTTTGACAGTGATTAAGTAAGATGAAGTAGCAGTATTACGATTAATTGATTGATTGACTGGTAGCGTTTAACACTGACTAGGCTGATTCAGATCTATGGTCTATGTCGCGGCGAAGTGTAATAAAGGATAAGTACTCAGATATGTCGTCTTTAAATCAGTTGAAAGGCACAGCAAACAATCAAAAACAGCAATTCGAAAGTTAACGATGCATTGAATTCTTAATGTTGTTTATGTCTTCGCATTATGTGTTATTATTATGATTAAGGAATGCAATGTAACAACGTTTTAAACGTCAGGGGATATTACAACAATCAATCATTATGTCGTAAGTGGCCAATTTAGGAAGATGAAAAAAAAAACAACAACATTTCATTAGAAAAATTGATTGACCGACATAGTTATCACTTGGTACAGGGGCACTTGAAAAGAAAGCGGTTGGATGTGTATATTTGTTTTGGCATTTGCATTTTGGTTCCAATTAACCATAAATTTTGAAAATATAATTCCAATCGGAAGTGACTGTTTATTTATACATACCGCACAACCCTTGATGCCTGGAGATCCCGGACCCAGTGACGGTCGTTGTCGGAACCTGTAGCCCTTTTCACAAAAAATCTTAAGTGTAAAATTAATCTTACGATAAAAATATTTAATTGAATTGTTAAGGAATATTTTAGACTTACGATAAATTTTACACTTAAGATTTTTTGTGAAAAGGGCTACTGGTACGTCTAGGAGGCATGGCATACTCCTGTATTTCTTGGAAAATTACAATACAATGCGGACATGATAGCATATTTCTGCATCCTGTTCCGTCAAAGGGCGAAGCCTAAAAGAAAGAATAATTGTAAGGATTCTTTTACTTGCAGATGGCATGGTATACACTCACAAATGTTTTGTATTGTTAACTCCCGCAGTCTGAACCAAACGCGGGCTGTGTATTCGTACATCCCGCATAGCCTTCCTCCATTTTGCCAAGGGAAGCAGGAACATGACAAATGACTAAGTATACAAATTGCATTATATAGACTGGCTCCCTATCTTTAGCTGTTTGGCTCTGACTAAGATATGTTGCAAGGGAGAGAACTCTCCTGACTATTATATAACGTTTAACATGATATACCTACCTTTTCCTATTTAGTCCAATCTGGAAAAAAAACAGTTTCTTGAAATAGACAACTTCATGTTTATGTCAGGTGTAAAAATACAAAAGTTATAAGTAATTAGCTAAGGAAAAAGGTTAGAAATTGAACATTTTGAGTTCTTGATCCAATTTAAATAATCAATCTAAATAACGTTTACTTATAAAAATGCTTTGTTTGAAGTGATTACGATGGTTTAAACGTGTTTCTATGAAATTTTATTTGCACAATGCATAATTGTTTAAACAGAACCCCACATAGCTTCAACTGGTTTGTGACGTCATGTAAAAAGTTGTGTAATTTCAGAACTTATCTGGATTGGAATAAAAAGCGATGAGGTGTATACACACAGCTTACTGAGACTGAACTACAAAACAAATAGATAAGGGATATATGACAACAGGTTAACAACGCATATGCGCAAACAAAACCAAGAAACTTAGAGATCAAAATGCTGACTTCAACAACCAACACATACATGTCTCTCTACTATATGTCAAGCTCTAAATAGCCCCAAGTCTAGAAAAAAATTGAACAGAGACTATCAAATATCTTTCTTTAACACCGTGAAAATCCATAAAGGAAAAAACTACATTATAAGAAAAGACAATCACGGACGGGATTCGTGACTTGGTAGAGGCACGGGGACATGATACGGGATAGGTTTTTTTAAGAGGTCAAAAGACAATAACAGGCTCTTAGAAAAAGAATACAAAATATTTAATAAATACATAAGAAACTCCTTACATTAACGCACTTGACTACGCAAAGGTTAGTCTGTTTTACTGCATGGTTACTATAGAATATGACACTTGGACATAGGGCATTCGTTTCTTTCTATAAATGTGACAACTAGGATCTTTCTTAAATAATTATTTGGGGGGTGCGTTATTCAGACAGAAACCAAACTTAACTAAATAATTTGATCTCCTTCTTCCCTTTTCTGCGACATGTTTGTCCACTATTCTCTATATTGTATAACTTACAAAATAATCTCTGAAGCTGACATTATCAAGATGTTTGATTTCTTGATTGACAACATACTTGTTACGTTTGGAGGACGTATTTTTCAACAAACAATAGGAATTGCCACTGGAACCAAATGTGCTCTTCTTCTTGCCGACTTGTTTCTTTATTCATATGTAGCATTCCAGCAGCGCCTGCATATGGAGTATATATCTCCCAGTTGCTGCTTACAAGGAAGAAAAATTTAACCATCATGAGTAGGTTGACCGCTATGGAATACATGTTTCACAGATGACGACGCATATGTTCCAATAGTCTTAAACACAATCCTGTCATCTTTTCCTTGAATGTGACCTACCTAATAAGACTTATCACAGGTTTAGTACTTACATGAGCAACACGAAGGGTGCCACGTGTGGAGCCGGATCTGCTGCCCTCCTACCTTCTGGATCATTAGAGATCATCCCCGGTTTTTGTGGGTTCGTGTTACTCAGTCTTTAGTTTTCTATTATGTGTTTGCTATTTGTCTTGTGGTTGTTTTTTTTTTGTTTTGCCATGATATTTTCAGTTTGTCATCGACTTATGAGTTTGAAATAATATCCCTTTGGTATAATTCGTCTTTTATCACCAGATTCTTCGTGATAATTACTGGTATAGGGAGCGTGGGTATCAAATTGCGAGCTCTACTCATAGAGATTCTTATTCTAGTAATTCCATCTTTACTTTTAAAGCCCCTCATTATTCTCTTATCATGTAAACCCTACCTACACCCATGCACTTATATAAAAATATCAGCATTTATTAAGCTGGTTGCAATGAATGATTTGCGTCAGGAAAAGGACATTTATCACTGTTTATTATTATTCTGTGTCTTTTTGAAATTGTTAACGTTAACATGTACAATTTTATCTTCGATCAACTTACAATGAACTATTTCTGTCAGTAAGCTAGTGATTTATCTAGATATCTATTATCAAACTATTTTCGTTAGGATTTTTATAGATATAACTCAAATGATGACAAGATACTAAACACGAATTGTTGATAAATATATACTGTTCTGATAATTCACGTCAAGGCCTACACATAATTGAAAGGAAATCGACAACGGAAGTTTCATATATCTTTCAATATCCTAAATCACCGTGAAAACGGATAAATTAATGATTTGTTTACCCGATCATTTTACTTGTATTGGTTACAAAGAGATTTATGGAAGATTTAGGTATTATTAGAGGATGCTCAAACTGTGTTCAATTCAGATTTTTCTGAAATAATCTCCTAATTAATTTAAAATGTTAGTTATTACAGAGTCTGGCATTTTAAATAGCGTAACTAATTTCCAATGCAGGAGAGTTGATGCAATAGAAACTTTACTAACGGATTATGCCTATTTTAATCAAAATATAAAATGTCAACGACCTACCAGAAAGTCTATCGCTGCAGGAGAATTATAAAGTACATTTCAGAAGTAAAATGCATGTTTTGCCTGATAATTGAATATTTAAAAGCAGAATTTTATGTACTAAATTAAATTTCTGGTGCAGCTAAGTTAAGAACAGAAGCTTTTGAGAAATAGATATTAAGAAAAGAGACAAAGAATTAACTCATTTTGTGAAGTCCGATAAAATCTAAATAATCGAGTTGATCTTAAACAAAAAAAAAAAAAAAAAAACAAAAAAAAAAACAAAAAAAAAACAAAAAAAAAAAAAAACGAATGAGAGAGAGAGAGAAAAAAAAAGAATATGAGACAAACATCTCAAGGAGTAATTGCAGATATTAAATGAGGATGTGGATGGGGGTCCGTTATTTCTGTATTCCCCATCCAGACCCTCTTATACATCACAACAACAGTGATTTGTACTTGTGTACTTTAAATCTACAGTTGGCGAAAGGTATTGCAACGATGAAATATTTTTTGCATGGTTCCTTCGATCTTTCAATCTTTTAATAGTGATTTGCCATGTTTTAGATACAACGGTATTTAAAAGCTCTTTATAAAAGTATCCGAGCATCGATTATATATTTGCCGTGTTCTGCATCATTGCTGCACACTCCAAATCTTCAAATGATATACATTTCTTCAGGAAATTGCAACTAAGAAAAAGAAAAATTATCTATTTGAAACTGAAATTATCACGATTGTGAATTTTCATTCAATATAATTATGAAAAAGGAAGAAAAATCTGTTTTAGACTGAGAGAACTTTGCTTTCAATTAAAATTATTCAAAGCTGAAAAAAAATGCTGTATGAAGAAACGAAATTGCATGCTTAATAGATATTAACGAACACATTTCCTTTCATAAATGTATATATATAAATCGAACAACAAATTATGACATATATTAGATATAGGAAGATGTGGTGTGAGTGCCAATGAGACAACTCTCCATCCAAATAACAATCTATAAAAGTAAACCATTATAGGTCAATGCACGGCCTTCAACACGGAGCCTTGGCCCACACCGAACAACAAGCCATAAAGGGCCCCAAAAGTACTAGCGCAAAATCATTCAAACGGTAAAACCAACGGTCCAGTCTATATAAAAAACGAGAAACGAGAAACACGCACAAACTACACAAACAAACGACAACCACTGCACACCAGACTCCCGACCCAGGACAGGCGCAAACATCCGCAGCGGGACCAAACGTTTCAATGGCACCAAACCCTCTCCCTTTCTCTGAAACAATAGTATAACATCACAACATAGAAAAACACACGATAAAACATCAATTGGAAGGCTTAACTCAATCAAAACGTAAATTAACACACTATGAACGAATAAATTCGATCTGTGATACCTGAAAGTAAATACATAGTTAATAAAATATTAGGGACAAACATTCAAGGCCAAAAGCAAACAAACAAGTCCAAATAAAGCCATGGCAATACACCACCGCGAAATATTAAACCCTTAGAAAATAATCACTTTTGAAAAACCGGTTTTCATAATATATACAGGTAAATGAAAAATAACTTTGTCGTTTTAGGTATACTTTTTCTGTCTATATAAAATCTTCCAATAATTAGGAATACCAAGAAAGGTCTGTCATATAAATACCTAATTTAACACTAGATACATAAGGGTAAATATCAACAATAAAACTTCCTGTACAGATTAAAGGAGAATAATCTTGATGTTCATACAAATGTAGTATGAAGAAGTGAAAATTAGTAGATATTCCAAATAATCAAAGCTGGTATACAGACAAGATCCATATTAATATAAAATAACAAAAAGTATTAAAATAGTATCAACAGGTCGAATTAAAAGAAAGTACGATTTGAGAGTACTGCAGTTACTGACAGCTAGTTAAAAGCCAAAACAATTAATGATAAAAATCATGCATCAGAGACTAAAATCAACTAAAACACATCCCAGGGATTTAGTATTTTAACGTCATGAACAGTCAGAGAAGACATGACTTGTGCAATGCCAAAATAAATGTATCGACAGATAGTAGGATAGTGAGGAGCTACTTTAAGAGATAAAAATAACGTGTGTGTGTCTCTAAACATCCCGCCTCAAAAGAAGATACAACTTAGTTATGTTTTAATTTGCTAATGACAAAATCGATATTAGTGCCAATGTAAACTATATTCAGAGATCTAATTACAATATTGGTACGATAACCCTTACTTATAAGTTTGTTTAAAGGTTCGATGAGTTTACACGGATCACATAGTGATTTCCTCGCTTTAAGTACAATATTACCGTAAAATTTAGGATGTGAAATACCATTTTTAATAAGTTTTCTACAGGTACAGCCAAATTTACTAATCGAATCTTTGTATCTATGAAAGAATTTAGTAAAAGTTTTAAGTAATTTATGGTATCGAAATCCCTGACACAATAATTTCCCAGTGATGCATTGATTACGCTCGTTAAAATCTATGACATCAGAACACACACGGGCATACCGAACGAGTTGGGATATATAAACACCGTATGATGGAGCCAAAGGCACATCGCCGTCTAAAATGGAAAATTAACAATAGGAAATGAAAATCGTCTCTTTTGTCGTAAATTTTAGTATGTAGTTTCCGTTAGAAATTGAAATGTCTAAATCTAGAAAAGGGCAACTGCTGCTGTTTATGTTAGATTTAGTTAAAGTAAGTTCTTTTGGGTAAATTTCGGAAGTATATTTAGAGAACTCTGGATTATTTAACGAAAAATATCATCCAGGTAACGGTAGGTATTGTTGAATGTATCAACTAAATATAACAATGATGGGTCTTTACTGAGTTTGGTCATAAACTGAGATTCATAGCAATATAGAAATAAATCTGCTATTAAAGGGCACAGTTAGTGCCCATAGGAATACCTACTACCTGACGATACACTTTATCGCCGAAACATACATAAATGTTATCTAGCAGAAAATTTAAAGCTTCAATCATATCCTCACATTTCCAGTAAGTGTATCTAGCATACTTTCCTATTTCGTTACAGAAAAAGGCTTTAAACGAGTTACAGCAAATAAAATTACAATGAGATTTTTCGAAAGCTTTGCTTCTAGGGAAAGTCAAGGCGTAAGAGCAAAGACTGGTCGATAAAGAGGAAGAGGGTGAAATTAATACACCTTATCGCTATTTATTCCAATCCGAAAAGTTCTAAAATTACACAACTCTTTCAAACCAGATGAAGCTATCTGGGGCCCTGTTTAAACAATGTACTGTGCATAAACAATTTCAACGAGTTATGTTTAAACCATTGTAAACACTTCAAACACAGCATGTTTCTTACATTAATTTGTGTTTAAAAGATTGGATCATAAACTATTATAAATTTCAAAATGTTCACTTTCTACACGTCGTCATCCCTCAGCTCATTACTAATGACCTTTGTTCTTGCGTCACTCTACCCAAACAGGAAGTTGTCTAAGTGACTGTTTTTTCCGGATTGGACTAAATAGCGATAGTGGTTCATAAGTGTTTCTCGTTTCTCGTTTTTTATATAGATTAGGCCTTTGGTTTTCCTGTTTGAATTGTTTTACAATAGTCATTTTTGGAGCCCTTTATAGATTGCTGTTCGGTGTGAGCCAAGGCTCCGTGTTGAAGGCCGTACTTTGACCTATAATGGTTTACTTTTACAAATTGTGACTTGGATGGTGAGTTGTCTCATTGGCACTCATACCACATCTTCTTATATCTATAGGTTGTATTTTCTGCAACGTTTAACCTTATGAGCCAACTTCTGAACAATACAACTCAGTAGATGTACAAGGTTGGTTACAAATGTCCATCTGAATACACACGCAATACTTGCCACTGAACAAATTCTCTGAGACAAATGCCCATTTTGTTCTAGTGAGTTGCAATTAGTATTTGACTAACTTTTTATGATCTCAATGTTTTAATAAAAACTTTTCAGTATCTATGCACCTACTATATATATTAATACTGTTAAGATAATAGACATGTTGAGATTCCAGTATCGATCCAAAACGTGATCATGTTTGGGACAACTATAAACAAATGACATTGGAAAAGCCTATTTCAATTCTTGCAATTATATATATATATATTTCAGCATCAATGCTTTTCTATTTGGAAGGTTGTTTTCGAAACAGCTCATGTTTTATCAAAAATTTTACGCAATTGCGAGTTTTTAATCTTAAACTACTGTGCGTAGGGAGGTCAATAAACCTATTTGATAATTGCACGATTTTTGTGAACGGTACATCAATGCGTTGATGCTATTCCATTCGGAACGACGCGAAAACTATGTTCGAACCGCTCTGGTTTTATTAAATGTTACGTAACCTTGTTTATAAAAAATAATTGCAAGCCGTGACGTGAATTCATTTCCGTAAATCAGTAATGAATATTTTTGCTCGACGTTTTGTTATTGGTTAAGACCATTGACCGTTTAAGTTGTTTCTGGTGACTCCATGATGTATTATTAAGGATTGTCTCTACATATTGTTATCTGCTGACATTAAAGATCTCAGATTGACGGCATCTATAACAAAAAGTGTCATCATTAAGCTATTGAAAATGATAGAGAATTGAATAAAGTCGATAGCTTAGCGAATAAATGTGATTGACAGTGTAGAACAAGTGTGGTGATAGTTTCTGAATTGTCCTGCTTGCAATCTCGTAGGTATTCATTAATTCAGTCAGTCTTTAATCTTTTATTTTTTTAAAAGATGGCATAGGTTAACAACCCATTTGACGTAAGTCGGTTGAATTTATAGATATTTTTTTATTCATTTTCTTGTCATGTTTTTACTATAGTTGTAAACATATGCAGAGTTTGTTGTTCATTCTTCAAGGCTAAAATATTTCTACAAAAGGAATTTTCAATGAAAGGACATTCTTAGAACGTTGAAATGACATATATATGTATGTAGAAAGATCCCCTTTTGTTGTTTTTTTAAACGCGGATACGCAGCTTCAATATAGTTTGTTGGTTCTTTGTCAAATATTGTAATTTTTGTTTGTCTTAAATTTTTGGAACCACTCAGTTAAAAGTAAATACTTATAAAACCTCAGAGTTTCAATAGTTCCTTTGTTCTTTGTTTGCTTGAATACAAAAGTTATGTGATTGACTCTTTAGTCCAAGTGTGGTGACTGTTTCAGATTTGTCATGCGTGCAAACGTGTACGCGTTTATTCAATCTTATTTTTTTGTAATTGAAAGAAGATTTAAAAACATATTTGATGTAAATCTTTGAAATTATTGTCTTTTGTCTTCATTTTAGTTGTATGTTTTGTACTTGGTTTCTAAACATATTCAGACATTGTTTTCTTCATAATTCAAGGTTATCCTACTTCTGCAAAGGGGATTCTAAATTAAAAGGATATTCTAAGAACGTTGAAATGACTACATCTTTATATATAATGTTTTTTACTGAAACATTCAGTTCTATGTCAAACATTTGACATTGTGTTTGTTGAAATAGTTCCAATATAGGTTTCAATATCGGGCATTGATCTTTGCTGTTTTTGAGTTTGAATTTGAAAAGGGTTTGAATTGTCTTGCTTGCAAACCCGTACGTGTTTATTCAGTCTTAAACTAGTTTGTTTTGTATTGTAGACGGTTAACAACACATTTGACGTACATCACTAGACAATATTTCCTTTTTTATTCCATTCAGTTTGTGTACTTGACTTGTAAACATGTTGAATGTTGAAAAAGAATGTTGAAAAAAAATTGAATGTTGAATGTTGAAATCAAATGTTGAATGTTGAAAACGAATGTTGAATGTTCGAATGTTGAATGTTGAGAAACGAATTTTGAATGTTGAAATCGAATGTTGAAAAAAAAAAAAAAAAAACATGAAACCAAAAATGAATGTTGAATATTAAAATAAAATGTTGAATGTTGAAAAAGAATGTTGGAAAAAAAAAATGAATGTTGAATGTTGAAAACGAATGTTGAATGTTCGAATGTTGAATGTTGAATGTTGAGAAACGAATTTTGAATGTTGAAATCGAATGTTGAAATAAAAAAAACGAATGTTGAATGTTCGAATGTTGAATGTTGAGAAACAAATTTTGAATGTTGAAATCGAATGTTGAAATAAAAAAAAAAAAAAATTAAAAAAAAAAATTTGAATGTTGAATGTTGAAATGTTGAATGTTGAAAACGAATGTTGAGTGTTGAAAAAACGAATGCTGAATGTTGAAATCGAATGTTGAAAAAAAAACCAAAAAATGAAAACAAAAAATATGAAAAAAAAATTTGGAATGTTGAATGTTGAAATCAAATGTTGAATGTTGAAAACGAATGATAAAAAAAAAATTTTTTTAAATGTGTAAAAAAAAACAACTTGAAATTGAAAACGAATGAAGAAAACAAAAATTGAAAAAAAAAATGTGTAAGAAAAAAAACTTGAATGTTGAATATTAAACCAAATTGATATCCGTTGTTTGTATATCTACAAAAGGAATTTTCAATGACTAGGCTAAGAACATTGACATGACTAATACATGTATGTCGAAAGTTCCTCTTATCGATTCTATTGCTGAAACATCTTGACATGGAGTTTTAATAGATTATTGGTTATTTCTCAAACAGTATAATTTATTCATTATTTTAGTTTGTTTTATTAGTTGTTCTTTTAAACATACATAAACATACAAATGTTATTATTTTCAAAGGCCTAACGAACGAAATTTCAATAGTTGTTGGTTCTTTGCTATCTGAAATATTTTGTGGGATTCCAAATGAAATAGATTAAAGATCAAAAGATGACTGGGTCGATATCTACATGTCTCCATACCATCGCACGGCAAACGATGGGGCTCCCGGAGATGCCATTAAGATTTGTCATAAAAGGTCCGGTACTCGAAATAAGTAAAAAAAAAAAAACGTCAAGACCATCATAAATCCGCTTCTTTGGGACTCTGTTGGATATGGTTCTCATTGACAGACATACTATATCTCCTTATTTTCTATTGAAGAAAATCATTTATAACAACAGCTTACATGGTTACAATCACGCGACTCAAAACCGGCAAACAAAGTATGTGTGGACAGTTACATCTATTCTTTATGAACGCTCAACCAAGGACAAACACAATGCATACATTTATAGCTTTGAAAGTTTATAAATATGCATATTACACAAAGTGTGTTTAATCTATTTTAATGAATTTGTTATTTTGTCGGAAGTAATCACAGAATCTGTGATGTATGGCTTCTGGGTAATGTATCGTCCATTATTACTTTCTATCTCATACAATTATTCAAGTATCTGTACATTCGATTGTCGCATTATCTCTTCATATAATTAATTATTATTACTTTCATGCCGTATAATAAAGAAATAATCACCAAGTGGTAAGTACACCATTTTCAGCGAAAGAAAAGCACAACATCAATGTTACACGCTCAAAAATAAAAGCAACAGAGTCATTTGATTGTATATATTTATATATTGGCTGGTAACTTCTATTCACTTTCAACTTATTTATACCAAGTTTCATAATGGCAATTTCACAATTATAAGAAAACAAAAGTTAAATTCCCGGCCTTAGCTAGTTACCGATGGAACTGATAGGCTTTTATATTTTTACAATTTTTCGGAGTCATGTCTCGCAACCAGACATAGAGTAGCAGAGGGTTGAAGATAATTCTATAAATTGAAATTGACTGAGACCACACGGTCGTGAACACCAAACAAATCAGTCGGCTACAAACGAATTGGTACTTACAATGAACAACACGAGGAGTGCCGCATTTGGAGCAGAATATGCCGATCCTTCCGGAGCACCTGAAATAACCCAAGTTTGTGTCGGGGTTTGTGTTGCTCGGTTTTTAGATTTGTAGTATGTAGGGTTGTAGTTTGTTCGTACTTTCGTCGTGTTTCGTCTTTATCCATGATTTTTTCGATCTCTCTTCGACTTATCATATAAACAGAAGACGTGGTATGATTGCCAATGAGACAACTCTCCACAATAGACCAAATGACACAGAAATTAACAACTATAGGTCACCGTATGTCCTTCAACAATGAGCAAAGCCCATACCGCATAGTCAGCTTTAAAAGGCCTCGAAATGACAAATGTAAAACAATTCAAACGAGAAAACTAACGGCCTAATTTATGTACAAAATAATGAACGAAAAACAAATATGTAACACAGCAATCAATTTTGATTCCCCCTATAGGCTATTTGTTATATTCGCCTCTTTGTTCACATCGAGGCACATTTTTGTAGTACTATTGCAATAAAACCGGCGAATATTGTCTCTAATAGAATATTGTACTCGCCATATTTAACTATTGCAATACTTCATGACTTTTTAATATTGCACCTTTAAATCTTATAACAGTCTACAAAGAATGTAACATTAGTATCACCCATATTATAATTTATAAATCATGTTAAGATAAATATGAAGTCAAGATTCTTCTAAGTGGTTCAATACTTTTATATAGTAACAAGATAGGGGAAAATAGTGGTAAAATCAGACTTCATTAATCTCAAGGCTGACTGTACCTGTCCATATCAATCAAATCTTTTTGCAGGTAATTGAGATAATAAAATATGATCGCTCATTAAACCACAATGTTAATACAGATCATTAATAAAATACTCTTATAACTTAATCAAAATTCTTGACGAGCTTCCATATTCATGATAATAACAAACTTAACCAAAACATAACAGAGATTCTGATTTTATGAATGAATGAACGTTTATACCAACTTCTGTTTTTATTTGTAATCATGAAAAACACTGAACATGTAGATTTCATAGAACATGATGGGTATATACAATTTTTGGATAATTCTTCGGATATAGGCAATTTAACTGATGCTGAAATATTTGACTTTGTGATCCGACATTTAGGAATAAGCAAGAGGATACCTTTTCGGCATTGGTATTAACATGTGTTTATATTGTAATATTCATAAGTGGTATTTTTGGGAATACGAGTACCTGTCTAGTAATAAAAAGAAACAGACATATGCATACGACAACAAACCTTTATTTAGTAAATCTTGCTTTTGCTGACCTTCTCATAGTTTTTCTAGGTAAGTATTCTTTGTCAAAGTGGCGTAAAGCAACTTATAAAAATCATATAGTCAACGCAGGCTTGTTGAATGTTCACAACAGCTGGGCAAAGGAATAATAAAAAAAAAAAAACAGCGCTTTTTAAATTTGTCTACATTTAAAGCAAATACAAACGTTTACCTTATGTTTTAAGCTACACAACAGGAAACGTCTGACGTCAAAGAACAAAAGATATTGTTTTGCAATTCCCTTTATGTCAACCGGCTATACAAAGACGTAGTTTAGTTAATTTTTGTAAGTTTGTACATTAAAAGTACTTTTTGGAAGTCTCGCCCGTGAAGCTCGAACTAGTTAAGTCAAGTCAGCTTACAAAATCAATATAGAAAGATAACATGAATTTTCTGGCATGAATTACAAAAATAAGGAAAAGTGGTATGTTTGCCAATGAGACAAGTATCCACCAGACACATACAGACGTGGATGTAAACAATTAAAGATCACAATACGACCTTCAATAATAAGCCAAACCCGTACCGTATAGTAAATTATGAAAGACCCCGGCATGAAAATATTGAAAAATTTCAAGCGAGAACAATCAGCGGCAGGATTTATTTTAAAACATTGAACGAAAACAAATATGGCGACCAGCAATCAAAAACAACCATAGCAATAAGAGCCTCAACCTCCCCCAATCTGGGACAGGGCTGTTACAATACAACACAAGAAAGGTCAATTTAATTGATAACATTTTAAAACTATATTGTTAAAGAATGTATAGTTACGTCTATTATATTGAGAAATATTTCGTTTAATTACGACATAGCTAACGACAAATATGCATTACATATATATATATAGTATTCGTTCCTTTTAAATATCCAAATTATGTGTTTATCAGTGTATAGAGATATTGATACTGTCGGCCTATATTACAATCCGATTTAAATACAGATCCTATGCCAAAGCTTTGCTTACAAGAATCTTGCAACACTCCGTTTTACTTTCTGTTCTGGTAATTATTACATCAGCCAATGAAATTTCAGTCTTCAAATTCTGAAGGTATATAATAAATAATGTTAATCCGACAAAACCAGAGGATCCCGAAAGTTCGTTATTAGAGAAATAAGAATGGAGCTTTTTCAGATCCTTGTAAGCAAAGCTTGAACACAGGATCTGTATTTTAATCAGATTGCCTATTTTGTATCGAAATTTAAAGCTTGGAAAAAAAATTTAAATCATGCACGAAGCTTCTTTTTCAAAATACAATATGTTTACAATGATGTCAGGTATATTGATTATGAATATTAAAGGTACCACATATGCTCTCGCAATATATGGGTAGTGCATGTAATATTAAGTATATTTAAAATATTTAATTACGCGAGACAATCCATTATTACAATTAATATGAAGGTACAATTTGATTATGCTCTGAAACATTATTCCCAAAACTATGCATTACCATTAACAGATCAGAGCTACATTTGTGGATGGCGAACTGTTGACGATGAACAGCTGTCAAATGATCAAGTCTTGCTAGCTATGAGACATGTAATTTTATCTTTTGTTGTCTAGTGACAAGTGTTCCTGCTAGCAGGGATATGACATATAATCTTTTGCAAGTTAACAGTTTAGCCTCGCTAGCGGGGCTCAGGAACTTTTTAATGTAAAACAAATAGGTTGCCATATGTATGTCCAGTAGTATGTCCGATATAGGCGACTGAACGATTGAAACCCTTATGTCCACATATGCAAAGTGAAGAGTACATATAAGCGAAAGAATGCGAAGAGAATATGTGTATACAAAGAATTCTAAATCAAAACTTATACCAGACGATATAATCATTAATTTTAACAACGACATCTTTCTATTTAATAAAACTGTGGCATGCTAACGTTTTCTCTGGCATGCTACTGTGCTTTATAAATCGTCTGTCAACATTGATTGCATTATGAATAAATAACAGTCATTTTTATGAATTATCTGAACCGAAAAACATGAATGTTAAGTCATAATTATTACCATCAAGGGTTTGGACCCGGTGGTAGTAACATACATTGAACGTAGTACTATGATCTTGTTTTCAATGTGCACACAATTTATTTCTCATGGTTATCTTTACACCAAAACAGTAACAAACAGAACGATTTTCCTTTCTTTTTGAATATTTTTCTTTTATGGTATATATAAAAATAAGAAGATGCGGTATTATTTCCAATGAGAAAACTCCCCACCAGAGACCAAACTTTATGTCACCGTACGGCCTTCAACAATGAGCAAAACCCATACCGCATTGTAAGATATAAAAGGCCTGTACATGACAAATGTAAAACAATTCAGAATGCTTCTTGACTAATTCTAATGCACGATAGTATCCTGTTAGTTTGATATGTACTAATTATCAGGTTATCTGCATACTGATATATTTTAAATATCTGCTGCGAGTCATAATATGAAGCTTTTATCGAGTGAGCGCAGCGAACGAGTTCTAAAAGGCTTCATATTGTGTCGAGCAGCTGATTTTACAATCGATTTATCGGGTTGTATTTGCGTAATTTGCATTTTTGTTAATCAACTTATCAATGTGGTTCTTCGACGCAAGTGATATGTCCGGGTCAAAGTTATAAAGGCCGGGTTAACGTATTTGGCTGAGTAGAGTGATATTGACAGTGGGACAACCAATAAACACGTTTATTAAATGATATGAGCAAGTAAGCCCTAATACGGATAAATCAGCATGTGCAATACTGAAAACTTTCCACTGTCGATATAGATCAAGAGTTTATATTGCTTTTCGAACAGGGCCAATACGAGAAAAAGCCGTATTGGCCCATGGGCTAATACGGGACGTTCACTTCCGGTTTCAATTTTCTTACACCATTACTTAACTTTGGTGGTATCGTTATGCATAAAAACATTTGTATTATATCTTTTAAATTAAAATCATAAAATAAACAGGTTAAATGATGTGAAATGTTTTGTAACGTCTCAAAGTCTTGAAACGGAAAAAACAGGGCCAATATGGAAAAAAAGCCGTATTGGCCCATGGGCTAATACGGGACGTTCACTTCCGGTTTTTAATTTTCTTATAATCATTTAATAAAAGTGTTATGAACTGGCTGTTTCTGTATTGGCCCTGTTATAGATTCTCGATCAGCTGTATTGGCCCTCGACTCTTCGAGTCTCGGGTCCAATACAGCTAACCTCGAATCTATAACAGGGCCAATACAGAAACAGTCAGTTTATAACACTATAGTATGAGGTATCAGGTTGCAATGATACTAAATATGTTAAACCAAAAATGCGGTTATCACCATAGAATGGTAAAAACTCTGCAATTTAACCACACATATAGGAGTTTATGCTAGGATTCCACTTGTAGGAATAACATTATTCATAAAGCAAACAAGGAACACAATTGTCCTTCAAATCTTTTTTTTCATAGAATTATTCTTATATATTTACAGCGATATATAATACACATGCAACAGTTGCTCAGTTTTTGTTTTATTAAAAAATGTAATAACTGCGCATTTATTAAGTTTGTTCCATGACTAAAATGTTTCAAATATTTCCTTCACTGATTTGGAGTAAATTTTGAACACAAAATGTATATATAAAATTCTCTTCACTTAAGCAAGATTTTCTGTTTCTGCACTGTTTTTCATGTTGTCTGAAAGCTACTCTAAAGCACAGCTGTTTTTATAAGTGTGTCAGGCGATATAATGTCGTTACCAGGTGATACAATTGTCTTAAGTTGATGAACGTTTGTTACATTATGAATGGTTTTTTTTTCTTCAATTTTTTGGTTTAGGGTTGCCGAATTGTCGCCTCATGGACGTTTACCCTAAATGATTTGTTTCCGTATTTCTTTAGATCAACTAACTTCATTGGACTGACAAAGCTCAGCAATGCAAGTTTTAAAGATTGAGTCCATGATTATTTCTAGGAAAAAAACTAAGTTGTACCACCCCCCTTTAAAAATGAATAACCAAGAACTGAAAATAGTCGACAATCACAAACATCTTGGTGTTTATTTTTCTAATAATGGATTTTGGCAAGACCATATCGAATACATAATGAAAAAATCTTATTTAAGGGTTAATACTCTACGAAAAGTTAGAAACGTTCTCGATCGGTTCACTCTGGAAAAACTATATATATCTTTTATGCGGCCAATTCTTGAATACGCCGATATTGTATGGGACACACATAATATAAACCTAATACAAAGGCTAGAAAATATCCAGCTAGATGCCGCACGCATAGTTACAGGGGGGACTAAACTTACGGATATTGGTAAATTATATGTCGAAACTCAATGGGAAAAGTTATCGGAACGAAGGGAAAATCATAGATTGATTATCTGTCACAAAATTATATATGACAAAACACCTAGTTATCTCCGTGAACAAATACCAGGTTTAGTAGAAAGTAGACATAACCATAATACAAGGCAACGTCAAAATATCTTAGAAATCGGTACAAGAACTCGCTTATATTCTGAATACTTTTTCCCTGCAACCGTAAAATTATTGAATAAGATACCTTTTAATATAAGACAATGCGACTCTATCTTTCTATTTAAAAAACATATTTGTACACAAAATAAGAAGGTTCCCACACATTATTATGTTGAAAATCGCATTGGACAAATTCTCCATGCACGCTTGCGAATGAACTCTAGTGCTTTAAACTCCAATTTATTTTTACGTAATTTAGTGGATTCGCCAAATTGTCGTTGTGGTGCTATAGAAACAAGCTCTCAATTTTTATTAACGTGTCCTTACTATACTAACATACGCCAAGTGCTACTGAATTCTCTTGCTGATTTTCCGCAGCGTATTGATGTAAATATTTTGCTTTTTGGGTCAGATTGTTTAACTGATGAAGAAAATTGTACTCTTTTTGTATTGGTACAGAAATATATATTGAAAAGTAAAAGATTCACACCATAATATGAAAGCTTCATTTATATGTTTTCCTTGCATTTCATTTAGCTCATTTCATTCACTTGTTTTTTTGTTGTTCGAATAAAATATTGTTTAAACCAAAGATTGTTATTAAAACATCGTGGCATTATTGATTACAAAAATATATATTTGCGGTAATCATATTTATCACTCTTTGTATAGCTGTATTCATGAATATATGCAGAACAAATGATAGCAGTTAGCACACAGCGCAAACAATGCAGTAATTTTTTTTTTTTTTTTTTTTTTTTTGAAACATACGCGCACAACATGTAGCTGGATTTAAAGACAACAGATATGCTCGAACCCAGGCGTTTGTAAAATAGATAATAAAATGAGACTGACACTGCATATTTTTCGTGTATGCACCTAATAGGCATTTAAAAAAACTTCTCAGCCGTTATTCTAAACAAAATCTAGAAATTGAACAAGATGTTGACCTTTACAAGAGTGTATTCATCTATGTTTCTAACATTTATGATTTAAAATGATTTAACGTTATACATTATAGAATTACCTACAGGAAAATGAATTACACACTGTATGGTGATTGCCAAGTTTGAATTATCATTTAGAAGTCCGCTGTTCGGATCGGGAGTGTATACACAACTAGGCGATTTGAATACCCTAGTACACGAACGAGCATCAGGATAATCATCAGTAACCTTAATGTAGTTATAAAATGAATCAATATTCAGAGTTTTGACTTAAGTTTTAGATTTCATAACATCCTCATTTGTTTATGTACTTTACTGTTGATGCCTTGTGTTACGTACATCTTTATTTGTTTGATTAATAAAGAGTATGCTTACAAATCTTATCTGTTCATTGGACATATCAGCCTTCATATTTACTTAATGAATCTATTATTTGTTTATGAACCATAATTATTTTGACTCACATTGAATAATCCGCGAAGCGGATTGTGTAAACGTGAAGAGTCTTCATTATGTTCAATAAATCAAAATAAATTATTGCCATACATTATAAATAAATTTCTATCAAAAAAAGGCTCAAAGAACTTTTATATTGTTTATTATTAATAACAACGTACACACATGTTGGCGTATGAATATACAACGTCAGAGTGGGCATGCGCCATAAAATTGACAACATTGATAATAAAAGTAATATTTAACCAATCAGAAGACAGTAAATACACCAAATTTATTTATAAGTGTTTGATGTTGAGAAGATTACTATAATTACTACTGATAAAATTACTATAATTACTACTGATAAAATTACTATAATTACTACTGATAGTTATGACACATCTTTCATCTTTACAAACGTCATTTCGTTCTTTTGTAACAATAACGTGTTAATTACAATTAACAGCAATTGTAGAAATGACACAATAAATTTCCGATCAAACATATGTACACGATTAACAGTAGGCGATATAAATATTGAGAAGCCTGGTGCATAATTTAACCGAACGTTAATTTCATTTGAAGTTCTCAGAAACCGTCTAGTGCTTTTTATCTTTTATTGTGCATCTCCGCCAAATAGTCTTGTTATCTCAAATTAAATAAGCTTGACATTCTCATACATTTTGTTTCGCCTGTTATCTCAAAACTCATGATGGTGTCAAACCTCTGAACATTTCATAGTCATTAAACATTTCGAAGGACAAAATTTTTAAGATTACACGATTCATTGTTTTTACACTATAGTCAAAGCATTATAACAAGTCATAGAAACAACCATAAACTTTGAATACAAATCTAAATAGAGAGCAGAACAATACGTATGTTGGAGATCAAATATATATACTATTACATTTTTAAGTAAATGTATATTTTGCGTCTTGTTTGCTTCAATTTGACAAAGAACACAGTCTTTGCTGAAAAATCTCCAAGCAGACTTAGTATTAAGAATGACATACAAACTTTCATTTTATATTCAAACGCACGCGTATCTGTTTAAAAGTTCAAAATTGCTATGACTGTTTGCTTGGTTTAAACATCAGACAAAATGAAAACTCTTTATTGATGACTTCAAGTATCCACATCAAAAACGGTGGCTTTAAACTAGCCTCTTGTAATTTATCCTTAACAGTTCTACAATTACAGTTAAATTATTTACAATTTTTTAAACAGTGAAATGAGCTTAGCAACTGAGTCTGCGTTTCGGTGTTATATATATACAAATCAGTCGCCTAAAGGCAGAGCAGGTTATTAAGTAAATGATTGGTAAATGTACATATAGAACTGATTCATCTCCAATATTTGATGGTCTGAATATGATATTATGGTGATATTTGATATGCATCATTGGCTTTCAAATATTAGACATTGAACTTTCCTGATCAAGGTACATCTAGAAAAGTGCTTCGGACGCATACAATTTATAAAGTCTTATTTTTAATTTCTTATGTTTAAATATTTATAATATACGTATATGTTGGGTAAACACCATTACGACTGCAATGTTGACATCGAATTACTCATATGAAGTACTCATGTTTACTTAAACCCATTCACACTAACTATATAGCTATCTTTCACCCGAGTCTCTACAAGATATAGTTTAGGGGCCAACTGAAGCCCGCCTCCAGGTGCGGGATTTCTCGCTGTGTTGAAGACCCATTGGTGGCCTTTGTCTGTTTTCTGCTCTTTGGTCGGGTTGTTGTCTCTATGACACATTCCCAATTTCCATTCTCAATTTTATGAATATTTGCAACAAAATTATAAGCGAAACGTTGACAAACAATACTGCGAATTGATAGACAAGAAACAGCCATTTACGTGGGACTTACACATTATTTCTATCTTATCTAGGATCTTTTAAGCCTATATAGTATATACAGTTTTTCGTGTTCAGACTCCGACTTTTCGGATCTTTAATTGATGAATAAATGTAGTACACGTTTCGGTACTAAGGAAGACAATGATATAGATAAATGAATTTAGTAAAGAATTTATCAAGTTAAAAATAAAAATGATAATAATAAACAATGAAAAATGTAAATAGGAAAACAGTAAACATTAAACATTAAAGCATCATATAAATATAATGTTACAATAGCTACTCCATTCGTGTCTCGATTCTTATGCTTATGCACTTAAAAGCTGTTGAACGTGTGGGAATGAAAAGAGGCGATGCTATCCCCCTCCATTTTCAGGTAAGACTAAGTGCCAATTTATTCCGTTACTTATCCTTAGCCATTTCAGAATGTAAAGGACTATATTGGTGAATTTCATTGTTCTTAACACAAAATGAAAATAACGTCACGTCTTTGGTCGAATTGTCATTGCTTAAGTCGTTTTTAACCAATCACAAGATTTTGTTTTACTCTTTTGAAAATGTTACCCAGAATGCATTAGATTATGAAACGCCGAAATCTCATTCATTAGTTTTGCCCGTCAACAAAATTCCCACCCACTCTTCTTAATAAGTACAACTTTATAATGATTTATGAGTTCGATAACCCTTAGGTATCGTTCGCCTCTCTTTTACGTTTCGTGGACATTGAGTTTATTGTATTGTCATTTTCTTCCTCTTTCACAACAATAGATTTGACATTTATATATTTTAAATATTTTTATAGAGATTGTTATCATTTCCATCCAGTAGGTTTTCAAAAAATTAAAATAGCAGACATCTGCTTCCTTGTGAAAGCAATATCTTCGGACATAAAATTTATATTGTTTCGACAAAATGGTCTTGCCATAATTGTCCTGTAGTGTTTGCAATCACGAACTGGGTTTCTCATTTTTGTTCATTTCCGATGAACTAAATTGAGCATATGAATCCAATAAACAAAATAGTTTAATAAATAAAAGATTTGATTTGGCTTTTGTTTAATAAAGTTTTACGTAACATGAAATAGTAATAATGTGTTCATTCGGAAGAGGGTGATGTATTTGATTTTTCGTCTCTGTCTATTGTAAAATCATCATATGTTCACGTACTATAATGAACTGATTTTAATACGATTGGATCTACTTCCTTGTTAGAAATATTTATCAAAGTTGGGGATTGAACTTAAGAAGTACAGTTGCTCAAAATGCATTTACTGAGAATAATAATAAGAATAAAAATGACAAATATATAAGTATATTAAGATGTATGTAAAGAATATAAATATTTATGGCAAATATACATTTTAATGTAGTACCGGCCTAATTGGCGTTAATTATAATTACATAGCATTTTTTATGAAAATTTTAGCTTTTGATGTGAAAAATAGTGCTTAAATGTACATTTTTATAGTGTAATTCCAAAACATATCTTGCTACGTAAGATCAGATGTATTTGTGGAGTTGCTTGATATGAAAAAATCCGTACTCACAAATGATAGACGATATTTTAAGACGTCGCTGAAGACTCCCAAGAAAGAGAGTGCTTAGATCACCAATATGAATACAATGAACAAGGGAGACATCCCTACAGGTAAATGGAATAAAAAAAATAGTTTGACTTTTATACTTAGAAACAAATAGACAGACATATGCCACATATCTTTCTTCTCATTAAAGATAAGATAAAACTCAACTTCATTGATAAAAAAAGTGTTGACATATCTATCAATAACATAAACAATACCAATGTTACTGCACCAAATGTTTATTTTTTTTATTGATAAAAAAAAGTATCGACATATATATCAATAACATAAACAATACCCATGTTACTGCACCAAATGTTTATTTCTATTGATAAAAAAAAGTATTGACATATATATCAATAACATAAACGATACCCATGTTAGTGCACCAAATGTTTATTTCTATTGATAAAAAAAGTATTGACATAAATATCGATACCCATGTTAGTGCACCAAATGTTTATTTCTATTGATAAAAAAAAGTATTGACATATATATCAATAACATAAACGATACCCATGTTAGTGCACCAAATGTTTATTTCTATTGATAAAAAAAGTATTGACATAAATATCAATAGCATACACGATACCCATGTTAGTGCACCAAATGTTTATTTCTATTGATAAAAAGTATCGACATATATATCAATAACATAAACAATACCCATGTTACTGCACCAAATGTTTATTTCTATTGATAAAAAAGTTTTGACATAAATATCAATAACATAAACGATACCCATGTTAGTGCACCAAATGTTTATTTCTATTGATAAAAAAGTATTAACATATATATCAATAGCATAAACGATACTCATGTCAGTGCACCAAATGTTTATTTCTATTGATAAAAAAGTATTGACATATATGTCAATAGCATAAACGATACCAATGTTAGTGCACCAAATGTTTATTTCTATTGATAAAAAAGTATTGACATAAATATCAATAACATAAACAATACCAATGTTAGTGCACCACATGTTTATTTCTATTGATAAAAAAGTATTGACATAAATATCAATAACATAAACAATACCAATGTTAGTGCACCAAATGTTTATTTCTATTGTTAAAAAAATATTAATTGACATATATATCAATAACATAAACGATACCCATGTTAATGCATCAAATGTTTATTTCTATTGATAAAAAGTATTGACATAAATATCAATAACATAAACGATACCCATGTTATGCACCAAATGTTTATTTCTATTGATAAAAAAGTATTGACATAAATATCAATAACATAAACAAAACCAATGTTACTGCACCAAATGTTTATTTCTATTGATATTCAAAAAAGTATTGACATATATATCAATAACATAAACAATACCAATGTTACTGCACCAGATGTTTATTTCGACAAATTTCCAACTCCATCAGGCAAAGCTGACCTAGCTACTATTTAAGTCTCAAGCGTTGCTGATGAGTCTTTTGTAGACGAAACGCGCGTCTGGAGTACTAAATTTTAATCCTAGTATTTATGATGAGTTTATAGTTATAGGTGTTCGATGAAGTGGTCTGTTTCAGTGTCCAATATCTTTGGTAATTCCTGTTAGTCTGTTGTATGTATCATTATTATAGTAATATTTTGTAGAGCATCTTAACTAAAATGTCAAGTCATTCCTAAGAAAAAAACAAAGTACTTGACTGGTAATTGTCATATCAGTTACATTTGTTGCGTATGTTTTCCATTATTGTCACTACTTTGTTTTCTATCAATTAATTTAAACACTGAATACTGACATATACACACTTCTCTTCTAACAGAGTTGTTTCATGAAAAGGGAGAACATAAAATAGATTTATGATAATCAGTGGTTAATTGAAGAAGTTGTTATGCTTCTTAACCAACGTCAAGTTTAATAAGGGTTTGAGAAAGTGCCTAGACACGTTTATGTTCTCATTTCTGTAAATACGTACAGACTTATTACAACATTTATTCATTATGATAGTTAACTCTTTAATTTTGTGAATTATGTGTCTAAGGATGCCAACAGCTAACCTTCGAAAAACAGTTTCTAATTATATCATTCTATTTAAACTAGTTTATTAACTACTAAACTTTTGTTAATTATGTATGTAAGCATGCCATCGGTTTACCTTAGGAAAAGGTAAATGTTTCTAATCGTATCATTCTATTTAAACTAGTATATTTACTACTAAACTTTTGTGAATTATGTATGTAAGCATGCCATCGGTTTACCTTAGGAAAAAGGTAAAATGTTTCTAATCGTATCATTCTATTTAAACTAGATTATGAACTACTAACATTTAATGTGTATAAACATACCATTTGAAAGGGGAACTTCCTGTTTATAGTTATATAAACTACTGCTTAGATTCATTTTACAAGACATATTTTGGTTTATTTTTTAGTAAAAAAATTAGTCACATGTAACTCTTTAATCTGGCAGTAAAATCTAAACTAATTGGGGCAATTATAGCTGTGCGGGAGTTACCTGATGTATAAATACGTAGCCAGGTCTGACTGAAAGGGGGTGTTAAATTCGATACCTCTTGTGATGAGAGTGCCATCTATTTATACGTTTAGAAACAATTGAAACAAATCTCATAGGGGTCTGTAGATGGCTAAGTAAAAATGTCTGACCTTATCCTTAATCGAACTTTCCCACCTCTTATAGGCTGGACTTCTGTAAATATAGACTATGCAATTTCCCATAGGATCTTCTTTTACGGCTAAAACTGTGCAATTTTTACTATGAAGTTTCGTAAAAAAATATATCCTAGAATTGAAAGTTCATATGAACTAGTATTTTTTTTCAAAGGTCAAAACATAGGGCTGTGCGGCATATTTTCAACATTTATATGCCCCGAACTTTTAAGAATTTAAACTTATACTAAAATTCTGTACTACCCCTCCTTTCACTTTGGTTCTAGATCAGAATTCAATGTGGCCGCTATCCATGTATATTTATACTGGTAACATTCTAAAGTTATGTCTCTATGAGATGAAACATAGAGATCATATCTGGGAACCAGTACGTAAACAAAACAAAATATCTATATCTCCCCAAAAGAGGCGTGGTTTGTGAAACAGCTTTATTTACAAAGTGCAACCTATAAAGGTCAACTCACTTTACATAACCTACCTGTTGCATTACTTGTTAATTTGTCTTTGTCCTGAATCTGCATAACTATATTTGGCACTAGAAATTAAGCAAGTTAGCAGCAATCAATCGATTAGCAAACTAGAATTTGAAACCGTTTACTTTTCAGTGACAAATATAAAGGCTTACAACGTAAAGCTTTAAGTTTATAAGTGTAAAAAAGATGGATGAACCATAGTATCAATCGTCTCAGGGTCTTGGATTTAAAACATGCATAGGTGTCTAATGAATATGATCTAAAAAGAAAACAAATGCTACCATTTTCGTGCGAATAGTATGGGTTACTGAAACGCGCGTCTGGCGTATACAATTTGAAGTCTGATATCTATGATGAGTTATTTACAATCACTGGGTCGATGCCATTGCTGTGTTGACTTGAACTATGAACGATATGGTCATTACCATAAAATAACTGTTTATAAAACATTATGTTTTTTGAAAAACTAAGGATTTTCTTCCCCGGGAATACATTAGCTAAGCTATATTTTACAAAACCTTATAAAAATAAGGAGATGTGGTACGATTGCCAATGAGACTACTATCCACCAAAGTAAAAATGAAGTGGATGTAATATGATAACCTCAATTTAGATTTAAAGAAATAGAAAAAATGTAATAAAAAAAGTATTAGTAGACAGCTGTCTCACAAGCAAAAAACCCATAACTGTAATATATAAGGCCATATACCACTGTCGGAATTAAGTGTTATCGATGCTCTTGAATAGTTCTTTATTTTGGCCTTTTAAACTTTTTTAATTCGAGCGAAACTGATGAGTCTTTTGTAGGCGAAACGCGCGTCTGGCATACAACATTTTCAGCCTGGTATCTATGATGAGTTTATCTAGAATATTCTTACAAATGTTATCATTCACTGTCGGACGAAGAACTTAATAATAAAATACTAGTAACTCAAAACAAACAGACAATCAAGGAACATCTTCATGACTGCAAAAATGGCCAGAAATAAATCTGAAATGAGCAATGAAAATTGATGTACTTCATGAATTCATACGGAAAAACATTCGAAAACTGAAAAATTTTCAGGAGCAAAGAAGTAGATGTCATATCTACAAATGGGATATTTGCACCAAAGTATGGAATTTAAAAAACAAATATAATATCAGATTGATGTATATATTGCAACATTCAAAAGAATACTACAAAGTAATTACTATATCAAATAAATAGTATTTCATATGTGGGTTCTTCTTAATTTTCAACAGTGCTCATCGATGATCCTTATATTTCACATCTTGTTGCAAGACCAATTTGAAAAAAAAAGTAGAGTTGTTAGATTGCCAAACTGTCTATGATCCACC
Source organism: Mytilus coruscus (assembly GCA_017311375.1). NCBI lineage: Eukaryota > Metazoa > Mollusca > Bivalvia > Mytilida > Mytilidae > Mytilus > Mytilus coruscus. The sequence continues at coordinate 78,920,038 of CM029603.1, read as the reverse complement.
AGAGACTTAAGGATGCACACTGTCATATTATACCCGATAATTCAACTGCGAACGATTAAACATCACAAAACAAAAAGTCAGACATGCACGGGGCAAGAGATTACGTTTCAATAGGGCAAATAATATGAGTGGACTGCATACCGATTTCAAAAAAAAAAAAAAAAAAACTGGCCGAAACACACGAAAGAAAAGTTATCGCTAGGAAAATTACGTAATGACTGTGTGTAAGAGCGTAGACCGAAATACAGATGATTTTGAAAGCCTCCAAACAAGAGAATAACATTTTTCATATTATGGAAAAAAATGTAAAACAAAAATACTGAACTCTAAGGCAAAACCAAAAAGGGGGAAGTAAATAAAACTGTCAAAATCAAACCATGCCATTCATCATCTTCTTTTATGTCATATTTTTGAAAATACTTTGAAGTAAAATGAGTTTTTGTAGATTTTAAGATAATAGAAAAATAGAGGAGGAAGATACTTAAGGAGATTCAAAATAATAAGACAAAGACAAACTGACTACGCCATGGCAAGAAACGATTACCGACAAACAGACAAACAACAGTCTATGAACAAACATAGATAAAAAAAAACTGAGCAGAACCGGGATGATCTCAGATGCTCTGGATGGGACTTTAAGTTTACCACTTGGAACTCTTTGAAACTTCCTGCAAGTATCAACCCTCTGTCGTGGAAATCATGTCAGAAAACGCAAGCTCTGAAATGTAAAATTACCGAGTGTATCATGTTTTTCTTTTAGCAAACATATCATGATACGCGTGTCAAGGCGACGCACTCGGTCTCGCTACAAATACACACGATACGCACCAGCTTTAGAATATAAACACAATAAGAGCGAACCAAAAGTATATAACCTGCATATGTTTTCATTTGTTTTAAAGACATCTTTGTAGATTTATAACCTCAATGTTAAAGAGAGGACGAGTTCTATTTTCGTTTGACTAGTTTACAGTATAAGAGGAAGATTTACATGAAATATTTGCCATTGGATGGAAATGGCAACACTAGTTATTCATATTAAGTTATATGTCCTGACTAGTTTATTTCAAACTTTAGATACATATCAGTTTGACTTTATTAAATGATCCTTTGATCAATACAATCCATTTTATTAGGAAATGATTCATTCTATGACTGTCTTTTTACTCTATTATCTTTGTCTGAAAACAGATTCATTCCCTTATCAAAATGTCAAATCTGTTTGTTTATTCAAGAAGCGTCATGTCAGTAACCAGTATGTACCAGGAAGCAGCAAACCTTCATTATATTATTTGTCATATATTTTTTACATTGACAAAACGTTTATAAACTTTAGACTATTAAAGACAGACTCTAATTTTGTTAGATAAAACTTGTCTGCGGCGGTCAAACTGAGTCAATTATACACGGAAGATTAGTGTGATGGTTGTATGACCTTTTTAAAGCTTATTGCTTTTTGGGTGGTATCTACTTTTCTTTTGATTATGTAAAGACAACATGAATATTAAAAAAGGGTCGGAAGATACCAAGGAGACATTCGAAACCAGAGAGAAGCTCCATGGCAATAAAACCTCGAAAGACAACGAAAAGACAAACAAATTAACAAAACATTCCATAAATTACTAAAGATTGAGTACTTAACCAAAAACTTGACAAGAAATGAGCTCATGTACTTCGCAAGTGTAGATAGATACTGGAGTCGGTTTCACAAAAAAAACTTACGACTAAGATTGATCGTAAGTATACTGAATTGTGCATGACTTACGATCTATCATAGTCGTAAGTTTTTTTTTTGTGAAGCCGATTCCTGATCCACTAGTGGTATCTGTCGTGTTACTCATTAGATGTAAAATAACAACAACAACAACCACGATATAAAAAAAAACCAAACTCAATAAAACAATGTTAATGTCTTTGTCTTCTTCATTAAGGTAAAACAAAGTACTTGAATAACTTTTTTGAATTGTGAATGTTAAATAACCGGACCAGACATGGGGGTAGATTGCTTACTGTTTCACTCTTAACACTTCAATTTCAATTTGATCACATAATTTTCAGTTTGTACAGTCAAGCAATAAAATGTTCTTTTATTGAAAGTTCATTTACCGATGAATGAAAACCTTAACATTTTTAACAGGAAAGACGGCATAAATATCACGCAATACACATTAACAAAGTAATTTGAAAGTTATTTTAAATGCATCATCAAATATTCCTTTCGACAAGCCAGTGATATGAACGCGAGTACACTGGTGTATTATTTAATGACTTTCCTGTTTTTGTTTTTTTTTTGACTGATTCGTTTTCCTTATGAAGTCTGAGACGCATATTTATTTTAAGTTAATAACAGAATTTGATAATACATGTATATCGATTTATCTAAGACAATATTTAACCACTCTTAACTGGTTGCAAATACCATAAAAAATGTATCCTTAATGAGACTTGCAGATAATTTATTAATTGAACTACTAGTATTAGTATTTGCGTTGACCAAAGAATAATAATAAAAAAAAAGAAGAAGCAAATTTAAATCATTTTGACTTCAGAGACTTTAATACGGTGTTATCAAAATTTGGCCAACTTTTCAGTCTTACAGTAACAGACCTTCTGAATGAATGAAGTTTGCAGTGCGGTTAAACGTGCATAAATTAGCAAAGACGTCCTAACGGAAGAGTGATGTTTAATTTATTCTTTGTCAGAGGGGCTAAAACCTTATTCATTTCAGAGTGAATATAGTCTTTTTTCAGTGACAATAATAAATAAATATCCTGCCCTTCATCTTGGTTCATGATATATATACCTGAAATGAAGTAATTAACAGTGCACGACAACGGAACAATATATATCATTAATTGATTAAATTTTGAAACGTGTCTGTATAACGATAATAGTGATCTTGATACAAGAAATCGTTCATGAACATAGTGAGTTAAACCTATCAGATTTTTTAAATGAAAAGCAAATTAATTGCAATGCTACTTACAGATAAAACATTATCGTTATAAGGTGCTTACATGTTGTATATATCGTCGAGAGACTGTGAGGTCGTTGATACAAATCCGAATTAAGAAACTAAATGGGCATATCAATACCCACGCAACATCAATTTTTAAAGACCCAAATGTTGCAAAGCACTTGTCCTACCTTCATGACAAATATGTTGTTGTCCCCGCAGATAAAGTCCCAAACAACATCGTTTTTGTGTGTAAATATCATTACATAAACTGCTTGATAAATGAATTAGGTATTGACAATTCACTTGGAAACTCAACATATTCCCTTCACGACACTTACCAAAGAGGAAATCCTGGATAATCATAGGTCTGTTCTATGTTCCTTTGGAATTTCAACCAAAGATGAAGAACTGGATCTTCCATCACTGTATTGGATACCTAAACTACATAAGTGTCCTTACAAACAACGGTTTATTGCTGGGTCTTCCAAATGCTCCACGAAACCTCTTTCTAAATTATTAACATTTTTTTTATCAGCAATCAAAGCCGGGCTCCAAAGTTATTGTGAAACTGCCTATTCTAGAGGTGGCGTGTATCAGATGTGGATACTAAAAATTCCAAAGATCTTTTAAAGTACATACAATCTAAGACTCTCTCATCCTGCAATAGTATTAAAACATTTGACTTTTCTACACTTTACACAAGTATTCCCATTCCAAACTAAAAGACAAATGGAAAGAGTTGGTATTACTTTGTTTCATTAAAAGAATGGCGAACGTAGATACAAGTATCTTGTCTTGGGAGGGATAAATCCTACTTTGTAAAGAATCACTCTGATTCAAACAAAAATTCTCTGAAACTGACATTATCAAGATGCTTGATTTCTTGATTGACAACATATTTGTTACGTTTGGAGGACGTGTTTTCAACAGACTGTCGGAATTCCAATGGGAACCAATTGTGCCCTCTTCTTGCCGACTTGTTTCTTTATTATTATGAGGCTGACTTCATACAGGAACTTCTTAGGAAGAAAGATAAGAAGTTAGCAATATCCTTTAACTCTACGTTCCGCTATACAGATGATGTTCTCTCACTAAATAATACAAAATTTGGTGACTATGTTGAACGAATCTATCCCATCGAACTAGAGATAAAGGATACTACAGATACAGTTAAGTCGGCCTCATATCTTGACTTACATCTAGAAATTGACAATGAGGGTCGGTTGAAAACAAAACTTTACGACAAAAGAGATGATTTCAGCTTCCCAATTGTGAACTTTCCATTTCTATGTAGCAACATTCCAGCAGCGCCTGCATACGGAGTATATATCTCCCAATTGATACGATATTCCCGGGCTTGTGTTTCCTAACATGATTTCCTTGATAGAGGATTGCTGCTCACAAGGAAGCTATTTAACCAAGAGTTCCAAATGGTGAAGTTGAAATAATCCCTTCGTTAATTTTACGGACGCCATCACGAGTTGGTTGACCGTTATGGAATAACCTTTCACAGATGATATCGGATATGTTTCTTATGTCGTAACTACAATACCCTTCCCTTTTCACGAATGTGACTTACCGAATTAGACTATTTACCGGATTTGTAATAACATAAGCAACACGACGGGTGCCACATGCGGAGCAGGATCTGCTTACCTTTCCGGAGCACCTGAGATCACCCCCAGTTTTTGGTGGGGTTCGTGTTGCTTAGTCTTTAGTTTTCTATGTTGTGTCATCTGTACTATTATTTGTCTGTTTTATTTTTGGCCATGGCGTTGTCAGTTTGTTTTCGATCTATGAGTTTGACTGTTCCTCTGGTATCTTTCGTCCCTCTTTAACACGAAACCGATTAGAAATCCTACCAAAATTCATAGTTATTGGGGTATGATTTGTTATATCACATACAAATGTATACGTTTGAATGACGGGTGTTGCTTTGGAGAGGGAACTGCATACTCTGCATGGGCACCTGAGATCACCAGCGGTTTTTATTGGGGTTAGTGTTGCTCAGACTGCATACTCTGCATGGGCACCTGAGATCACCAGCGGTTTTTATTGGAGTTAGTGTTGCTCAGACTGCATACTCTGCATGGGCACCTGAGATCACCAGCGGTTTTTATTGGGGTTAGTGTTGCTCAGACTGCATACTCTGCATGGGCACCTGAGATCACCAGCGGTTTTTATTGGAGTTAGTGTTGCTCAGTCTGCTAACTTTGCATGGGCACCTGAGATCACCAGCGGTTTTTATTGGAGTTAGTGTTGCTCAGTCTGCTAACTTTGCATGGGCACCTGAGATCACCAGCGGTTTTTATTGGAGTTAGTGTTGCTCAGTCTGCTAACTTTGCATGGGCACCTGAGATCACCAGCGGTTTTTATTGGAGTTAGTTTTGCTCAGTCTTTAGTATTCTATGCTATCTTTTGTAGACTTGTTTGTCTTCTTGTCGTTTTTTGTATGTTTTTGTCATGACGTTGTCAGTTCGTTTTCGAATAGTTTGAATATACTTTTGGTATCTTCCGCCCATCTTGCTCACTATTTACTTCATTCAATAACATGATCAAGTATGATTAATACGGTTAGGATATGTGGGGAATTTTCAATCAAACAAAGGTTGGGTAGTAATACCTTTTAAAAGTTAATCAATATCTATGTACGAAGGCGTTGAACAACATTACTGAATGCTTTTCCAGATTAACTCTTGTACATTTTTCCTAACATGATTTCCAAAAGATTCAAAATTACCAAATTGCACTCAAGCTGATGTAGCAACTCCTTCAGAAAAACTAGACTTTGAACGATTTTGGCTGTTCTTATGAGAACTCTTTGATTTGATGATCAGATACGTTTTGTGTTTCATGTTTTGTTTTGTTTTACTATGCTCTTACTATACTATTACGTTCCAATGAGAAAGATTATTAGACACAAACTAGTACTTGTTTAGACAATTGCGATATTCAAAATGATCAAATAAATTAAAAAGTATGCAAAAATTTCCTTTCGTTAAATTTTCCGATGTTGCAAAATACAATGCGTTTGAGATAAATTACACAAAATTGAAAGTTACGGCCAATCCAGGAGCCACTATAATTGGCTAAGGGGTTAAAACGTTAAAGAACATATCTCGTCACAGGAAGTACAGACATAGTCAACGTATATTTAGTTGACTCCAAAATGGTAACACCTGTATTGACATTAATAAGATACAAAAGGTCAATGTAGTTGTTTCAAGGTTTGCAAAATACATTTGGTACGAATTCATAATTATTAAACAATGTTGCATTAAGGTAGCTTGGGTGTATTCCGCCATTTTAAATTATAAAATATCAGAAACAAATACAGAATATTTTCTTTTAGATTCATTTTTTTTCATCTTCGCCATTTAAGGAAGATAATTCATATAAAGTTACTTTGAAAAAGGATTGTATAATGAATTAACCTAGTATTTTGTTTTGACACAAGAAAACAAATCCCGTGACCCCAATTTTATTTTTATTTTCTGAAAGCAAATTATAACCGCTATCTCATCATATTTCATCTTAAAACTCTACTGTTTAGTTTTCTTTCTATCGCACAAGATTGGGCTTCCTGTATAATCTATATACAAACCAGATAATTGTGCCCAACCTGTTGCTTGCCAAAAAAGGAAAAACAAAAAACAAAAAAAAAAACAAAAAAAAGATGACCCGCACTCTTCATTATATTTTTGAAAAATTACATTTTGCCAAATTATTTAAATATTCTATAGATTTTGATTTAGGCCATTGTCTGCCTTTAATGGAAACGTTGGTATTTACTTCTCCATATCCCTGAATGCTATAAACATTCGACGAATGTTTAGTTCAGGGATGCTTAAAGCAAACCATAGAAATGTCAGACGGTTATTAAATTGATAAGTGGAAAGAACCTTCTCTTTTGGTAATTTCAAGAAGGACACTGGTTTAGTAAATGACAGAAGGTACATCAATTGACACGATTTTACAATACAATTATGTGGATACAATTGTAACATGACAAATCAAACGTATTTATATATTTCAAAATAGGTGTTTACTTTTTCATAATTATTACTGCATTCGTTATATAACGTGTTAGGTAGAGCTATTAACAATGTAAAATCTTTTTGGTTGTTTTGATTCTAATCGAATACATCAAGACTTTTTAAAGATAAATATAGATTCTACTATATATAATCACCGTTGATTGCGATATTTATCCATTCGAGTAGTTTCAATTTTTAAACTTAAAATGGGAGGTTTAACGCGCATTTGTTAAAATCAGAAAAGTTTAACTATTTAGAGTGGATCATGTGGATAAATATTTTACAAAACGGGATGAAGTCGTAGAATCTGTTTCACTAATGATTAAATGGTAAAGGCCGATTGCACATTACAAGAGACAAACTTAATGAGTGTGTGGTTTTTCTAAATTATTCAAACTGGTCAGAGAAATTAAAAATTCATACAAAGTTAGAGAAACAATGATTATCAGATATATATAAATATTTGTCTTTTTTTTAATCGTAGTATTTGGCGAGCTCACTATTCCCAATCTGTAGTTTCTATGATGATTGTTGTTTGTTTTTGATCAAGATGTTGTATGTTACTTTTCAAATTGTGATTTTGAATTCCTCTTTGCCTTGATTTTACTTTTTTAGATTTTTTTGAAGCTTTAAAGTTTACATTTTTAATCCGTAAACAAATTTATTGCACTTTGATTTCTTTGAAATAGGTTTAATAAGTCAGTATTTAGAGTCCTCCTTAAAGGTGATAATTCATATAGTTTACATGACCGAATCACAATGAATTTGATTTTCAAACATTTAACAGACGTTTGATTTCAACTGTTAAATATGTCTGATATACTTTTATAACCGTATCTGTACAATCGACATATAGAAACAATTCAGTTAATTTCTCAATAGATTGTCTACGACTTAAGGCAAATCTTCAGACGTATTCAATTTTCAACAAACTCTTTTCACACTTCCTTTATTAAAATTAGTTCTGGAAACTTTGGTTTCCGGAAAAGCAATTATTTTCAACTCTGCACTTTATATATAATATTATACGAAAAATTCTTCAGGAAATATAAACAAATATTAAGCTATGTACACTTAATTCTAGCTTCAAATATTCTGATTGGTCATAGCAGGTGTAGTTGTTAACCATGCTTGTGATACTCTTCCTTGTGTTAAACCCATTAGTATAGATGTCCACCCACCAAGGTATAGCATTTAATTGCAGCGTCTTACGTTACTTATAACAAATAGTTTGCTGACAGGCGTTCCCTTTCAGAAACTGTCATTTTTCCTGTAATTTGCTTCCAATTATTGTTTGTTTAATGTCAAGATACAAAAAAAATGCACATTTCGGACGAGAATCAATTGCATTATTAAGTCAAAGAGGAATGTTATCCAAGTACGTCAACCAGGCTTAAATGTTGGACTATCCTAAAAATTAAATGTTAATTAGGTAAGACCTCTTACGGACCCTCCAAACATATGCTGCAAGGATTTTTTAACTGTTATAACCACTCTCAAAACAAGCTTAAGAAGCTTCGAATTTAAAGTCCTAATCAGAAAGTTCACGTCTGTGTATTAGTTAATCTAGACTGATAAACAGATGTCACCTTTACGTGGCTTTTGAACCCGATCGATAAGATACCCGGCATATACCTGTGTCACCATGGTAGCTATCCTTTAGATCAATATAATTTTGTCCTTTGGTATCTATCGCCGAATTTTTCATTATTATTTTTTTAAATAGTTATTATCACGTGTACTCTATCATTTGACAAGGTAAAATTTTAAATTAATATTCAAAGTATTATAGTTCAATTCACATTCTCGCGATGTCGTCTTTTTGTTTTAAAATTATACTGGAAAAAAATTCATTGGAACATAAATGAATAAGTATTTACAAATCTTTTGAATCGTCCATCCAATCATATCAATTAATCAAGTTTCACTTATAATGAAGCTGTTACTGAATCCTTTACCTTGACTTATGTAATGTCACTTTATAGTTATACAACTGAATAAATGTTTGTATTTTGTGAATCAAAATATGTTTGGATTTGAACTGCCTATGACTGTTTTACAATTTAATTTCGGCACTACTGGTGATGGAATGAACTTTTTGGTAAAATGCATTGCGACATTTAAAAATACTTGTTTTGCTTTACCCCCAGACATAATTTGCCTTAGTCGATTTTGACACAACTTCATACATGTGATGGACTGTGATCTGTGATACTCAGATCAGGAGATTTGGGAAATTTTGGTCGGAGTTTAGACCTCAGATCAGGAGGTTTTTATCGACATAAATTTTGTCGTAAATGTAACCGTCTGATGTAAAAATTGTTTTTAAAGTGTTTTTTCTTCAATCTTCCACCTAAATGTAATGTGTTTACAGTACCATTGTAGCCTTTCTGTTTGAATGATATGATTTTAAAGAAATATTGAGAAGATTCTGTTTCTTGTTTCGTTTTTGATTGTTGACAGCTCATAAATAAAGTACTATGATTTAACCTTTAAATTGAGTACTAAGAGAAAATCAGAGTATAGTGTTTTATTCATGCCTCCATTTTTTTTATTGGTATTCAATGACATTGGCATTCATATATAATAATGAAATATGCTATATATTTATTACATGATGAATAGATGAAAAATTAACATACAATAGCTATGCATGGACTTCTAGGAGTTTTATGTTTTCATGCTTTTCAACATCGTATTTGCTTTGCCCTTCTAACTGTTTTTATTTTAGCGCTACTGATAAGTCTTATGTATATAAAACGCGCGACTTGCATACCAAAGTAATACATGTCAGAGACCTTTTCGAATGATTAGTTCTAACATTACATATTTTAACAAGCTGTAATACATGACTATTGATTGCATTGGTAAAATTCATTCATTTTTATTAAGTTAAGGTTACATTTCACAAGCTCATGAAACATTATTTTACACTTTCCTAATGAAAACCAATTATGATGGAAGGGAAAAGAGTATTACATGTGTCTCTAATAAGTATATTGTTTGTCTATGAATAGTGTCTGCTTCATAACAGAATATGTTGTAGTTGTCGTTCGGAAGTCCTAATCAAATCTAGTATGTGTATAATCAAGTTCGACAATCAATTTGCCAACAGTCTATCTAATGACTAGGCATTATGACGATCCATTACCAGGTGCAAAAGCTTTCATTACAATTCACCATTCTTTAAGATTCAATTACCTTTGCAAGCATTTTGATACGTCTATCGTAGCATAAAGTTTGGTGAAAATAGTCTAACATATCATTGTTCATCAGCAAAGCTCACTAATTTTTCTTAAGTGTAAACCATGCCATTATGAATATATATCTGACTATTCAAAAAAATAAAATACATTAATGTCGACACATTGTACTTATATTTTGGCATTACACATTGTCATGCCTTTCTCAGACTGTTTATGACGCTAATAGTGTATCTTAATCTGATCTTTGTTTTGAATGCTTATTGATTGATATTTGGTCTCGCAAAGCATGATATTCTTTTAATTCTAATTGACTTTGAACTACCTTTCAGTAACTGCGAGTTCACTTAAATCGGTTCTTTGTGTCTTCTGTCTTTTTGTTTGTTTCGCATGTGATTCATGCCGGTTTGATAGGTTAAGCACTTTCCAAAAGATTAAAAAATATTTTCTTATGCTGTGTTGTTACACATCTGTATCAGGCAAGGGGAATGTTGAATGCTCACTGACATTTTTAACTCCGCCAGATTCGTCATGTGTCTGTCCCAAGTAAGAAGCGCCTTTCATTCGGCGTCTGTCGTTGGTTACTGTCTTCCAAACTGATGGGTGCGGTCGTAACATGTACAAAATGGATTTCGAACAGACAATTTAACTGCTTTCAAGTTAAGTAAATATACTTTGAACAAACAAGCAAGAAAGCTGTACCTGTTGTTGACAATACATGTATGTTTAGGTCTGTTTCAAACATATTGGTATGTCTGTACCAGACCAACCCTGTGGACATCTTTTTTAATTTTTAATAGCATAGAATGGTTCTTTGATAAAAGAATGTAATGTAAGTTGTAAGGTCACTTTAAAAAATGGTTTGATGTTTTATAGTTTTCAATTTTATACAGTCGTAACTGATGCTTTAAGCGGTGGTCATTTATCTTCATTTCTGCATCACGTTGCATTTAATAGTATTGAAAAATTAAAGCTTTATCAGAATATCCTATCTATGAAGTCTAGATGTCTTATTCTTTCTATTCGCTCATTTGACGAACTTTGTAAGTATGGTGGCAACTCTTTATATACTCTGAATAAAAGAATACGAATATAAAGATATATTTCAAAGACATTATAAAATACTCGAGCTCAAAGACATATGAATCAACATTTTGTTTGAATAATAAAAAAAACAACAACAAAATATACATAACATAAAACAAAACAAAAAAAAAACAAAAAAACAAAACAAAACAAAAACAAAAAAGGTCTTAAGGCCTACATACCGCGCACGGTCTTCTAATGTAACAAATAATCTATACTAATTATCAAAGTACTCCCCATCAAATGGGACTCTTATTAACTTGAATAAGTAATATTCCGTTCATTACTATGAAAAAAATAAGGATATATGTCAATAAAATAATAACACATGGACCGAAATGACCCCCTTTCCCCCCAAAAAAAAAACCAAAAAACAAACAAACAAACAAACAAAAACAAGTATCAAATAAAATATAAAAACTTACATAGAATAAAACAAACAGAAGCAAATAAAAAAATTAAAAATTGCCTAATTCGACTATATCATATATCATTATATATCATATATCATTTCAAGGTACAATGTATTAAACCTGCGCTGGGACCATAGATGTTATCATAATACTCTGTTCATTATAAAGCTCAGCAACTTGTTGTTGCAACTGCCTTGACCTGTTTTTCGTTCAGGCTTTATGTTGCACAAATGAAAAAATAACAATTAATTTTTATCGGATAAAACCACCTCAAAATTATTTTTTTTTTTTACAGATATACATATTCGCATGTGCATGGTTTGGTTTTAATATTGCATAAAAAAAAATTGCAAAATAATTATACTGAAATACTGATAATTAAAATTTACCGATTTTAAATTGAACGTCACGAAATAAAGTAATTAACTGGATACGTTCTTTGACTTGATTGTCGTATGTCCTCTATTAAATATTTCATGATGTTTTGATCTGGTGGAATGCATATTCGAAGCGCATATTGAGTGCCGACAACACATGATTAATAGTCGTTCAATTTAAAACATATTACCTTAAATGTCATTAAGACAGAAATTGAAGCTTGAAAACTGTAAAATGTTTGATAGTAATTTTAAACCTATTGAAACTAAACAAATAATAAATTTAAAATCCATACATAGCAAATGCCGATCTAGGAATTGAGCGGACAAATAAATATTTATTGTTGAAAAATAGACTAAATTGACATTGTTCTACAATTTTTTTATTAATATTGTATTTATGTTGTGTCATAGATCGAACTTATTCGTTCAGTGTATGTTTACCTGTTTTTGTTTATATGTCATTTTGATCGAGTTAAGCCATTTCAATTGATATTTTATAGTGTGTCTTTTTATGTTACATTACTGTTTCAGGTTAGGGTGAAGGTTGGTGCCTGTTAAAACGTTTAAACCCGCTGCATTTATATTCACCTGTCCTAAGTCAGGAGCCGTTGTTCAGTGATTGTCGTTTGTTGATGTGGTTCATAAGTGTTTCTCGTTTCTCGTTTTTTATATAGATTAGACCGTTGGTTTTCCTGTTTGAACTGTTTTACACTAGTCATTTTCGGGCCTTTTATGGCTTGTTGTTCGATGTGAGCCAAGACTCCGTGTTGAAAGTCGTACTTTGACCTATAATTGTTTACTTTCCACACATCGTGACTTGGATGGAGAGTTGTCTCATTGGCATTCATACCAGATTCTTATTTATAAAGATGCTATATTCTCCAGTATGAACAGTCCTTAGATGTTGAGCAGAGTCATTAAATAGAACTAAGAAAATCTTGATTTTTGAAGACGTGAAAAAAAAACAAATTGTGTCTTGTTAAAAAGTTTTGATGAACTCAAACAGTTTTCTTGCCTCACAACTTTTCATTACAACATTACCAGTATAGAAATTATCCTCATGTATGGACTATAATAGAAATACATTGAAAGTGACGGGATAAAGCACAATTTAAAAAAAAAAACTAATAATAATAATAATAATTTTAACTTGATACTTTTCAAAATTCCATGTCCAAAATCAAATGATTTCATCAACCTTAATTACACAGCTATGCATTTTGTTCATGATATGAATCTTCTTATCACTGTACTCCACTGAAATATAAGAGCAACCATTTAAATTCAAGGGGGGTTATAGAAAATGTTTTCGACGCTATCAATCAAATTATTTTTTTCAAAATTTAACACTATAAGGTATGGGGAAAATCTGGATTCAAAATTGAAGTTAAATGGTTGTTCCCTAATCTTGTTTGAATTTTGTTTTACGTGTACACTAGTTCAGGTAAGTTTAAAATTCTGGATTCAGAATTGAAGTTAAATGGTTGTTCCCTAATCTTGTTTGAATTTTGTTTTACGTGTACACTAGTTCAAGTAAGTTTAAAATTCTGGATTCAGAATTGAAGTTAAATGGTTGTTCCCTAATCTTGTTTGAATTTTGTTTTACGTGTACACTAGTTCAAGTAAGTTTAAAATTCTGGATTCAGAATTGAAGTTAAATGGTTGTTCCCTAATCTTGTTTGAATTTTGTTTTACGTGTACACTAGTTCAAGTAAGTTTAAAATGATTTACTTTGGTCCGAACGAGTTTCCAGAATGCTGATGTATTCATTCGGTGAAATAAAACTTTAGACTTACGTAATAGTAGCTTAGATATTCGATCAATTAACAATCAGGAACATTTTTGTAGGCAATGTTTCTGTTCACATTATGAATGTGTTAAGGGTATACGATACAGTTTAGATCCCACGGTGATTTTTTACGAAAATTTGCATATAAGCTATTTTTCACCTAGTCAATTCAAATATGTAATAAACGATATACCTTGATGTGCTACTTTAAGAGACAAATGGGGTCGACATTTTAGACATTTACTGAAAATTTCGGTTTTTTTTTTTTTACGTTTCTATCCTTTTGATATACATACCTAACTTTTTTGTTTCAAAAGATAAACAAAAGCGGATGTTTGTAAAAGCATTTAGAAAATCTGTTTTACCTAAGTATGCTCTAAATTTGTATAACAACTCTTTGGGAATAATTAATTTTTATCAAAGTTTCATGATTTTAGAAAAAAAACAGCACTTTTTCCTGTATATTTATCTAACTTTAAAAAAAATCATTGGTGACTTTTTCATAAAAATTGGTACAAATAATCTTTATACGTAATCAAAAATAATGTCATTTTAATAAAGAGGCGTCCATGAACTCGTTTTCAAGTTAAATTAGTCTGAATGATAAAAATCAGTCGAAAAATGCATCTTTTTCTCGATATGTCACAGTTTGACGTCGCGAAAATAACATTATACATTAGCAACATCATTACCTCCCCTGTAACTGTATCGTCTGCACTTAAACACTTTAAGGCTTATAATGTTTTTTATTCTCACATTTTGCTTTCTATTGTTGTGCTCACGCCATCTGGGAGTTAGGACGCTGTACGTTTTGATGTGAATCGTTCTCTTAACATCAACTTTAAACCCATATTTGACTCATTTTGAGAATTTTGTATGTACGTATAAACTATTGGTAAACACTTTTTTTTTTTTTTTACAATGTCAATATAAAAGTGTTCCTTAATGGAACACACAGACAATGGCAGACACATTCACCTACATGTATACACATTTGTATAGACATGTTATGATCAGAATAGCTGGTAAAATCATTACACATGTCAAGCACACAACATAATAAAACTGAAAAATCCATGTAGAGTTCAATATAATAAGATCTTCAACAACAGAGAATTTATTCTGCCATTTTTTATAATCTAAATCGTCCTGTATCTAGTTTTGAATAAATCTAACTTACCATAAGAAATATCAGTCACAAATTTTGACCGAACTTTAAACATCCACACGATCAAACACTCTTCCAAGATCGATTATTTAGTGTGGCAACTTTCAGCACTATTGGCTATTTTGTGGTAGCCAGTTTTAATCGTTGGAGGAGGTCAGAGTGACCGGATAGAACTACCGACTTCGATAGGAATATTGGCAATTAGTCAGTTAAGATTGGAATTGAACACACTTGCCACGTGCAGGGTTTGAACTCACAACCTCAGTGTTGACATGCTTGTGATACAGCGGATGAACTACTTTAGCCACAAGGCCACTAAATATATATAATAAAAACGTACGATAGCTATTTACTGCAAACGATGTGTTCTACTATAGGTGCAATCAATATCAAACGTTTAAGTCAATCAATAAATTGGACCTACACATAAAAGCAAAGGCCTTCCGAGTTTGATTGTATATAAGTAGTATGGGGCATTTTAATTGAAATTACATAATTGAATGCACAGAAAATTTAGGAAAAATTATGCCAATTATATCAACGAGTTTCAATGACAAGTATTTTGGATGTCCATTTTTGCCAGTGGCTTTTAAACATGATCATTACAACGAAAATTTGAAATTAGGAATCTTATTCTTCCTTGTCCTTTTAAGGCGGTATCAAACACCTTGACTAAAATTAATTTGGCTCGTTTAATTTTCATAAAATTTTGACAAAATATTTACTTTGACCCTTTCACAAAAATATAAAAATTTCAAAATCTTGAACCACACACTTTATCGGAAAAATTTCATTGGATATATAGCAGTTTGACAAACACTAATTTTGATCACTGAGAAGCTTAATATTTCCTTAACAATAGGATGTGATTAAAACGTTCAGGTGATTTTTACAGAGTTATCTCCCTGTAGTGTTATGTACTACCTTAATGAAAAATTTCAAGCTTTGATTTGTATTTGTCAGTACGCAGTCTGCCATCGGATGACATGAACATGCAAATTATTTTCAAAATTTTGTATGCTTCTTGAACTAAAAAATCATTTTTTAAATTTGATCTGGACGATTTTATTTCCATTGATAGATGTCGTCTAGTTTAATCGTGATAATTGATTTGTTGTCTCATTGAAATAATCCTTAATTCTCTGCTTGATATGTATAAACTTTCAATTTTTAGTGCAATAGAAATTTAACGATAGAAAAGGAACAAAATTTAATATTCCAATTAATTTGTCAGGAAAATGTACATTGACGTCCGTTGGAATATTTCACTGAGATCTTGTTGCCAATGCCTCACCATTTCGGGAGACTTTTATCCACCATTTTCTACATAACGAAATGCCTGTACCATGTCAAGGATATGACAGTTGTGTTCTATTCGTTTGAGGTGTTTGAGCGTTTAATTTTGGTATTTGATAAGGGACTTTCCGTTTTGACTTTTCATTGGAGTTCGTTATTTTTGTTATTCTACTTTTTTTATACAGGATAACTGTATATCATTACAGATGTTATACAACTGTATCAATAGAACAACTCATGATCACTGTAAAGATGTTTCTTGTTGTTTCTTTTGTTTTATGAAGATTCAGTTTTTTCGTCTACATTTCACATAAGTTATCAAATCATTTAACGAAGAACTAAGATACATATGAAAACTATTATATAAAAAAACGTAAAATAACAAAAATACCGAACTCCGAGGAAAATTGAAATCAGAAAGTCCCTTATCAAATGGCAAAATCTAAAGCTCAAACACATCAAACAAATGGAAAACAACTGTCATATTCCTGACTTGGTACAGGCATTTCATCGTGTAGAAAATTGTGGATTAAAGCTGGTTTTACAGCTAGCTAAACCTCTCACTTGTATGACAGTTGCATAAAATTCCATTATATTAACAGTGTGTGAACAAACCCGTCAACATTATCTCAGGTAAATAAACTTGGTTCCTATTCAGAACTTAGAACGGGGAACCCTTGGTATATTTACTGAATAAATTAGCTTATGATTTTGTACTTTGCTCTAAGCCTTAATTGTTATATTTATCGCATGCATATTTAGTTTAATGACAATAAGGATTTGAATTTGAATTTGTATAATTGCAGTTTTTTAATTATGTTTGAAAATAAAATCCAGTTATTGTGCTAGAATTCGTGCAGAGATCGTCCAATTGATTAGTTGGTGTTGTAATTGAGAGTTGAATTGAAAGAATGTTTTGCAAGCATGCTGCATTCATTATTTTCACGTTTCTATACACGCGTTGTAAAGAGTTATTGAAGCATGTATTTTATGGAAGTTTAATACTAATGCTTGTTTGCTTAATTTTATTCATTCGTAATTGATATGAGCCAAGTTTCAATATCATAAGAGATGAGTCTCCTCAGTTACGAAACAAGAACCTTGGCACAAATCAATTAAACCCGCAGAAGTTTTTAATTAGACTAATTAACAGACCATACAAAACGGGGAAGAAGTACGGCTACACGCCCAGTTTTCGTGCAGAATAATGTTAAAATGTTAACTTCAATCATACTAAAAAATTTAAGTTTTGTATCACTTAGCTTCCTGATAAGACGCCAATGCAGCATTCGTGTTTACATTTAAAATGGTATTGAATACCAAATGACATGTTTGCAATCGCGTTTATGTGTACGTGCGTTTTTAATCACAAACGTTAACTTTATGTTTACTTCATTCACAGCTAATCTAGGATGATGACGATTAAAAGTTGAACGTACCAGTACTATTATGCTTACAGTTGTGGACATACATTGCGCTGTAACGTCCATTTATATGTATTTATAAATAAGAAGATGTGGTATGAGTGCCAATGAGACAACTATCAATCTAAATCACAATGTGTAAAAAGTAAACAATTATAGGTCAAAGTACGTCTTTCAACATGAAGCCCTGGCTCAAACCGAACAGTAAGCTATAAAGGGTCCCAAAAAGACTAGTGTAAAACAATTCAAACAGGAAAACCAACGGTCTAATCTATATATAAAACGAGAAACAAGAAACAGTTATGAACCACACCAACAAACGACAACCACTGAACAACAGGCTGCTGACTTAGGACAGGTGAATAAAAATGCAGTGGGTTTAAACGTTTTAACAGGCGCCAACCTTCACTCTAACCTGAAACAGTGGTATAACATTACAACATAAAAAGTCACACAATAAAATATGAATTGAAATGGCTTAACTCAATCAAAAAGACAATACACAAAAACAAGTAAATATACACTGAACGAATAAGTTTGATCTATGACACAATTTAAATAAAAAAAGGTTAAATTTCAAAAAGACAATCTTAACATAGGACAAAATGGCATTAAATAAAGTAACGTTCACAGGTAAATTTAAATATAATAATATTTGTTTGTTTTTTTATTCGTTTGTTTTAACGGAGGTGAGAGTAGGGGACTGAAGTGGATTTTTAATGTGTAATTCTATTCTAAGTAATAAATCATCAGAGCTACAAGGATTAAACTTGTATACGCCAGACGTGTGCTTCGTCTACATAAGACGCATCAATTGCACTCGAATTATTAAAAACAATTGGTAGGCCAAAATTAAATACGAAGTTTTAAAGTTTTAAATACCGAAAATTCAAGCTCTTAATCATCCAAGCATAGACAAGTATTACCTGCATTTAACAGACACTATAAAGGATCTGTCACAATACCAAAATTCAAAAACACAGAATATGTCCACAAGAAATCGAACACTCACAGGGTTCTTGACTTGGGCAAACATAAAAACATATGTTATTGTAAAGTTTTGTATTATGTTGTGTGTGTGTGTGTGTGTGTGTGTGATCAGTTCGATCAACTGATGAAATCCAAACCAATAAAAACAATCAGACAATATGCAATTATTTGAATGGAATAAAATTCATAATATCCACAAACATGGTACAGCCCAGTATATCAAATTTATATGATTAAAACGATTCGGAACGACACGTGTTTCAATGTCACCTTCAATACCTAGGTAGCGACCAAGTGTTTGGAAAACGGAGTCAAACAGGACATACAGGGTTCAACCAGAACTTTCAACCCGTCTAAGGTCAATCTTATTTTAAGTACAATCAGATAATTCATTAGAAGAAAATTGACGTATACACATGTCTAATGAACTATCATTTTAACT
The DNA here is from genome assembly GCA_017311375.1 of Mytilus coruscus. Classification (NCBI taxonomy): domain Eukaryota; kingdom Metazoa; phylum Mollusca; class Bivalvia; order Mytilida; family Mytilidae; genus Mytilus; species Mytilus coruscus. The sequence continues at coordinate 78,900,851 of CM029603.1, read as the reverse complement.
ACGATTGCACCAATCGATCATCAATTAATGAAAAACGTTAAGCTCTTGTCCATTATTCTACATTGACTACGATTGCACCAATCGATCATCAATTAATGAAAAACGTTAAGCTCTTGTCCATTATCCTACATTGACCCGAGATAAAACAAACGGAACAATTACAGCAAATATGTATACAAAACAAAATCAACACATGAAATTAAATGTTATTGATAATTTTTCTTTCCATTCATAGCTGACTTCTTACAGCATTTTCAAGTTTTACTGTGTTGAAGGATTTATCTCTTATGTACGTGTTCCTTTTATTTATTTGTCTTATTATTTCCTTTGTTTTTTTGTAACATTTTTTTATTATCAAGTAATTTACCAACAATTTTAAAACTATCAGACAAAATAGTAACAACTATTATCATGACACTAATTTGTCGAAAATGAACCATTATGTCCTCATAAAAACAATATTAAGTTTGTAATAAAAGGAAAAGTTGTGTTTTCGTCAAACTGTTTTTCATTCGTTGGCGAGCAGTTTTATTGTTTTAAAAGTCCACATATTTTGATGTTATTTCGTACAATTTGTTCTCGCCCTTGTATTTTCCCCAGTACGTTCTATGATATTTTCATTTTACTTATGGTATTTGTATATCTGTAATTAAGATCATATCTATGGTTGATTACAGGAACAAACCATTTCTCTATATAGTCTTACACAAATTGTTGTGCTTGAACTTGTGCTGTGGTCGTACACGTGAAGTAAAAGATACTTTGCTGTATAAAATGTTTTGCAAGACTAGTTTATCATTTTTCATTGATTACAATTGTTGTAAATCAAGGCAACAGCAGTAGTTTATTGATGTTAAACATCATAAATCGATTAAGAAGGCAAATCAAGGTAATAAAACAACCCCTAAGGGATTCGCATGAACTCAAAAATGGAGCAAGACTGCGAGTGCTGACAGACTAGCGTCTCCAGCATGAAGGAAGTTGAGGAACATTGAGGACCTAAAAATTCCGAAAGGTTTTGCCAAATACAGCTAAGGTATATATATATGACTTAGGGTTAATATGCCATACTTGTTAATATATATGTAATATCAACCACTGGACACTAAGCAATCAGTGCAAGATTTTGATTTATCGGTTGTCGAACCATCAAAGTGACCTATTTCAAGATATGATTTTTTAAGTACGACAGTTGCTGAATTGCAAACGATTTATGCATGACTTTTTCCTTACGTTCGCTCTGACCTAGTTACATGTCTCGAGCTCATTATATTAACCAAAATTGTAATTAACAATTTTTTTTTATAATTTTCATGTAATATATGATCACATGAAAACAAGTAAGCTCCTGTTGACAACTTATAGATTTGTCGTTCCAGGATAAATATAAAACACCAGGAACGACTTTCTAGATCACGTGGCGTAGACAAGGGCAGATCATCCCAAATTTGTACACAACAGTTGGGTCCATAAAGACATCGATTTTGTATTTTTAAATTGTCCATCAAGAGTTGCGGGACTTTCTTAGTTCTAAAATTGTCAATACATTTTAGGACGTGTACATTTTTCTTTCCCTTATGCAATAAATTATACAAATATTACAATTTTCTGATTTTTTTTTAAAGAATATCTTCATCAATTTTGAATGAATGACGTCTATGTGATAGCACACATAAAGCTTCGTCTCATGGAAATAAAAAGCGCAGATTAATAAAATTATTATTTCAATATATTGTCTGTAATTTAGTTCACGATCTCATAAAACCGGAATTTAGAACAGCACACATTTTTGCATGATTTAGCGGAAGTTCGTTATTAAAACAAATTGGAAATTTACAACCAAGCTAGCAACCTGGATTATAATACCACTCGACACGCTTATTGAGGCCTAATGAAACTACATTTTGAAGACAATTTTAGGGAAATGAAACGACAGTTATTGCTTTGTTAGTTTTTTGCACCAATTAAATGGGAATGGATAATTTAAAGTATTAATCAAATAATGTCTGCTTAATTCAATTATTTTCTTTTGGTTGTATCATCACGTAATTTTTAATTATGTCGAGCCAAAGGTTTTTTGACAGATTAGCCTACGTATTTCATCTATTATAAATGTAAAAAGATCATGCTGATTAAACGGGGAAATAGAATTCAAGGCTCATCAACTCTTATACAAAATAATTATTTAAGATTGTATAATACCTGTCAAAACAACAAAACTTATAATCATTTTGAGGTAAAATTAATGAGAATTGAATTCTACTTCCCCTTGATTTTCCAGTAGACAAAGCACAACCCAAATATATACTGGATGTCCTTTTAATAAACTCAAGATATGTCCATTTTGTTGACAATTCGGAATGTATGAATAAAAGAAAAAAACATTGCATGTCAAGTTCTATATCATCCTCAGACTATGTACAATTTGTGAATAATTTTAACAGACACAATCAAAGATCTGTCCTAAAAAACTGTATTCTCCAAATAACGTCATGGTTTATCTTTCTCTAAGAAAAGCATCAAATGATTAATGCTGCTGCAAATTAAGGCTAACTGGTACTGTACTGTAGGGTCATTCGTTATAGTTATATAGACAATTATTTATAAAACAATAATTTTATTGCTCTTTAGGACAATATTGCTGTTCAGGGAAATCGATATTTGCTATTCCAAATGACAAAATAAGTCATTAAACCGCTCATATATATCAAACAGAAAACATGTATTATAGATGAAATAAAACAATAAACTTGAAACATATTGCATTTAGGGAGATGTAAATGGGACAGAAAAACAAACAAAAGGCAAAAACTAAGGGTAAAATATAATCCCAATCAGATTAATAACTTACTTAGTACCATTGAAGTCACGCACTGTCTTCGGCAATTAAAAAAATAGGATGTCATTTAATCGCGGACATACATATTTAATGTGGCAAAAATACCATGGCAAGTAAAGATAATCAGCATATGTTGTTGATGTTATTATGCTTCAAATGGTTTGTAAACAAATAATGCTATATGAAATAAATACATGAATAGATTTTATTATTTGATTTTTTAATGCAAAGAGTTTTAAAATCAGTAAAATTGATACATGATTTACTATAAGTCATTCTTTATGAAATAATGAAATTATAAATAAAGACACAACAGTTCTAAAAATAATTGATTACCTTGAATCAAATCATACTTTTGAGATAATGTGTACTTCTTTTGAGGTCAATCTACGTACATGCTTCGTTAAAACCTTTTATATCGTAACCTAAAAATACTGACTGCATGCTGAGATGACTCAGTATAATAAAAGTTGTCCTCAGATGTTTCGAACTGAAATTAAAAAAATTACATAAAAGGGATCCTAAATGTTCATTTGATAATCTAGTAACACCATTGAACCAAATACACCTGTATATAAATGAATTGCCATTAAATTACGGGCAACAGTAGTAGTCGATGGTCAAACTCGTAAATTCATTTTATCCTGCAATCAGACAACTATTGTACAAATAACATGTACACAAATAAATATTTGCTTTATTTGCACTGGTACAAATAAAGTCTCCTATTACCCTGCATCCACTGAAGCATCACTGAAGAGACATTAATTGTCAAAATGCACATCTGGCGCATTTAAATTGGTACCGTTTCTGTTATTCTATAATATGAGGCAGGCATTACCTGTGAAAGGGGACGAAGTTTGTATGAATTATTTTTTTTGTTACTTCAAAATCTGTTAAAAAAGAAACGGAAATACCGTCACGTTTCCGATTTTTGTTCTGTTGTTAGGGATTTTACTTGTGGCGTTATTTAAATTATGACGTCATGTTCAATATAAACAAAGAAACGCGATCATCAGGTAACGTTTATTCATATTAAAGACAAAGAATTATTAAAAATGAAATTGGTATTGTGTTCCTTGAGTTCCTATATTTTACTAGATTACTCAAGGTCTTATGACAACGAGACCGGAAGAAGGAAGTAGATTTCTGCGCAAATGCGAGTATTAAAAAAAAGTGAAAAAACGATTTTGACTTCATTAGTACAATGAAAAATTTCGGGAAATTTTCCCGATTTTTTTTTTTTTTTTTATTGATTTTTTACTGTAATAGGGGACTTCGTCCCCTTATTAAACAAAAGGTAATGCAAACATTTTTTTTTGTGCGACAGTTCATTTATAGGTCCTTTTTGCGGTCTGCGCTTACACTATGTCGATTTCTTTGAAAAATCAGACACCCAATTAGATTTAAGCAATTAAACCTTATAATGCCGAGTGTAAATTACAGGATATAAACAAGTATAGATTCTAGGTACTGACGTTGTTTATCATCTAATTACGTGTTATATTGTTCATTTTTTTTGTCTTTGTAAAGTATTAACGTTTACTGTTTAGTAAATTTTGGTAATATCCTTTTGGCGTGGCTCGGTACTTGTACAACCCGCCATTGTGTTATTGTGCTAAGGTCAATTTTTTTGTATTCTTGTCTTTCATTTTTGCTTATGTGCTTTGTCTATATGCCATTTTGTTTTTCTTTGTTGACATATTTGTTTGTTTTTATAGTGATTAAGATTATAACACAATGTTGACTGCTGTACCCCTATTTTTGACATTTTTACCTATTATGTCTGTTTGTTCTGTTCACACATTGTTGTCAATAAAATGGAATGAGAGGTTTAGCTAGCTATAAAACCAGGTTTAATCCACCCTTCTCTACATAAAGAAATGTCTGTACCAAGTCAGGAATATAACAGCTGTTTTCCATTCGTTTGATGTGTTTGAGCTTTTGATTTTGCCATTTGATAAGGAACTTTCCGTTTTGAAATTTCCTTGGAGTTCGTTACTTTGTTATTTTACTTTTTGAGAATTAGATTACGGGAAAGCAATAATTCAATATCAGTACATATTTGAAGATTTTGATTGATTTTTAAAAGGAAGTGCACGTTTTTTTTTTTTTTTTATATATAGTAAAACATTAAAGTACATATAAGACATAATTTTTTTTTTTTTTTGTGTTTTACACTCGTTGCAAGCGCTCTATCACTATGCTACCGAATTCGTAGAAAAACATGCAGTGTAACTCATATTTTTTTCCTAATTTAAATAGCGCTTAAGAAAGTGCGTTGAAACAGTAGCGAATATTGACCATGTGTCATAAGAGCTTCGCTATTTTATCGTTTTTACGACAAAAGTCCATCTGTGACAAATTGAGATACAATTAAACTCTAATTGGTTTTTTCACTAATTAAAGATCAATTGCAACCATGAGACATCAAAAGGTATGCATGGATTTGAATTTGCAACATATGCAAATTGTTTGATCAATAATTTAACTCATCAAAGATACAAGGATTAAAATTTTGTACTCCAGACGCGCTTTTCGTTTACAAAACACTCATCAGTGACACTCGAATCAAAAGGATCAAATAAAGTACGAAGTTTGTTTTTGTTTGATACAAGTGAAAACATTCATCATTTCATTTTCTATATATGTTTTCACTATTAAGTATTGGACAGACTTGTTTATGTCTACCCTTTTTTCAACTAAAGAAAAAAAAAAAAAAAAACATCAAATACACCAGGTATCAAATTCGGTGCGTGATAAGCGCGCTTCGTCTATACATGACTCACCAGTGAAGCGTGAATCAGAATAGTTTAGAGGAATTAATAATCAGTTTTGAGTTGAAGAGCATTGAAAGGTGTTGCCAAAGCTGATTCAGGGTATCCACGCCTACGGCTAAACAATTGCGTTTCGAATAATAATAAAATTTTGAGAACATTTAATTCAGACAGAGAGAGTATCAATTATATTTCATTGGTACTCTTACTTTTCGACCGTGTCGAAAAAATCGTTTGTACATTGTTCATTTAAATGCTAAAGATGGCAAGACAACATATAAATATTGACAAACCTTCTCGAGTCGAAAGATTAAAAATAATAATAGAAATCTTACTAACTAACCTTCAATGTATAAATTTGCAGTCACGTGACGTTAAAACTCAAAGTCTCGTGTAGGGTGAGCACCATGGTCTATGTGCGTTAAAGAACCTTGCAACAACTATATAGAGGAGTCTGTGTGTAGCCTATTGCAAGGTAACATATCTGTTCCTATATATCTTACCAGAGAAGTCTAAAGATTCCGATCTTTATCTCGTTCGACAAACCTTCCAGACCCCATCCTATTGTGTAACTTTGTTAATTTGTGCTCGTCCTATATTTGAATGACATACTTATCACTGGATGTTAAACAAGCAGCAATAAATCAACCAGAAGCTTGGTACACCTTTTTCCTTTGAATAGAAAGGAAAGGGGTAAAATTTTCTTTTTTATTTCTTCTTTATAATTTTTTTTTTTTTTTTTTTTTTTTTTTTTTTTTGAGGGGGGGGGTTATTTACTTCTAACCAAACCTCAAACCAAGCCAGGACTCAGTTATGTAAAGCTCACAACTGCGCAGTTTGTCTTCCTCCTTTGTAAGTGTTGGTAAAAAAAGTTTTGAGACTGTTAATTGTTGTAAATGATTTGTGTATTGTTAGATAACCCAATTCTGTGACAAACTCAGTAAATTTGCTTGAAATTTAAAGTTTGTGACATTGATTTTTATGCATTAATTTTGAATTAGTGCTAAATAATAATACGTATAATAATTATAATAGAATAACACGTTATTTGAAGTTTTCTTTTTTTAATTTGTTTGTATATTTCTATTTCATTTTAAATCTTAGGGCATTATATAAAAACACGATTGTGCACGTGGTGCCTAAATTCCGTAAGTTTTGTATGATTCAGCAAAGCACGATATTCAATGAAACAAAGCAGATTAACCTTGTCACTGAATAAAGAATCGCCTTGGAAGATGAAACTTTCCCCGCAATCAATTATCAATGTTCAATAATATATTAAGATCTTATATTGTAGAAAGAAACAGTCAATCCTCGTAGATTATAACAACAAAGAATCAGCCATATCCCATCAAGTAGAAAGTCAGTAACTGACGATTTCAATGAATATATCAATTTACGTGTGTTCACGTCTGACCAATCATCGAGTTGAAAATCGTTATTGAAATATGTGAATAAAAGTTCCCGGGATAAACTTGAACGGATACATTTTGTTAAATATGCTATGATGCCTCAAATTATAGGTTTTGAACATGGTCGATCGTTATCCTTTCGAAGGAAATTTCACGCGACTTTTAAGGAATGTTTCAGACAAATTTAATACCACTTCTAGTGAATTTAACAACTCTTACAACACTTCTCAAAAAGTTACGGAAAATTGGAATTCATATGGAAATAATTCTTCCACTGGGATAAATGAAAACTTAGTTGAAAATTATACATCTTTGAATGTGCAAGATTACTTAGGACTACAAAGGAATAAGTTTTTTATTGTGATTTGTTTAACAATTATTTATACAACTATTTTTGTGACAGGATTAATGGGTAACTTATTTACGTGTATTGTTATACTAAAGAATTTCTATATGAGAACAGTGACAAACTATTATCTCGCGTCTCTGGCTCTGGCCGATTTACTCACCCTAACTTTCGGTAAGTTAAAACATATGTATTATTTTATATTTAATGTATTATACTATTTTGGCTTTACTGTTTTTCTTCATTCTCTTGAAGATTTTAGAGGTTAGGAAAGTTTTTTTTAAGATTCTTCGGCGTCAATTATATACCGAAAATAGAAAAAAAATAGATACTGAAAATAGAAGGAACGGTAATTGTGGACGATATGAACAGATGAGTGGAAAATAAAATAACTGATAATCGTTTATAATTGAAAAAATGATAATTAAATTCAAACTGTTGACTCAAAAGTTAATAACGATAATAATAGAAAGAATTATACGTAAAAAAATAATCATAACAATGAAAGACAAAGCTACAGCACATAGAAAACTACAGTCAAATTCCAATACAATTTATTCCGACAAGAACCTCAAATTAGTGAGCACGTGACCATTAAAGCGCATACAAAGAACATCAACTAAAAGTCGTCCTCTTTTCATGATGACGTATTCAGGTCCTGTGTACTATCATGTTTATATTCAGGTCCAGTGTACTTTGATTGGAAAATATATTATTTTTTAGCATTAAATTGTTTCAAAAAAATTTGCCTCGATATGCTCGACGATATTTCTTCTGTTTATAGAATGACGCCTCCTTTCCTGTATCCGTCCCTGAATGATCATCTTGACTTCTCCTGCCCGGTATAAAAACCTATACCGAAGGGAGTGGAGAGGGGTAATTTGACTGTGTGGGATGTATAAATTACACAGAAACGTCCAACCGGAATGACGACGTTATATAGAAGGCCTCGTGTAGGGGGAGGTCCAAGCTTTGTTTTATTTTAAGGAAGACTTGCAACAATTAACTTTGTGAAGGCCCGGTATGAGAGCTGTTACAATCCAAAATTAGTCCTTCTCTAAGGTCGACCCTCTTTGCAAAACTCGCATAAAGGAAATAAAGATAATTTGAATACATCTTTGATATGCATGAAACATTTGAAACTGGACGCGAAGCAAAGCACAACGATAAAGCGATCAATGAATCAATGCACCATGCAATAATGTTCATCATACTCTAACGATCAGCAGTCAATTATGTTATAATATTATATAGGTACTTATTCTTCGAGATTCATATAAATGCATGATGATAAAAACTTCCATGGTACATGTTTAACAATAAATAATAGCAAACTTGCGAAAAATTCAGTATCCACATAATCCATCATAATCCATTGTTATATTTTGCAAAATATCTCATAAAACGATTCCTTTTCTAACAGTAACAAATGGAGATGTGGATTGCTGTATTTTTGAATTTGTACAGGCTTTTGTAAATTGATGTAGTGTGTTAAAGCACATTTTACGGCGCACAAAACTTCCGTCTTTTATGACAGTTATTTTCCAGTTCAAATATATATCTACACATGTTATGGCAAGTGTCCGATTGTCAAGTAACAGCACAATGGAAATATAAACTAAAAACGAGAGATTTTGTTCTTTTTTACTCAAATATAGTGTATATCTAAAAATATGATGAAAAAAAATGTCACCGAGCCTTTTTCCAACTTTGGAACTGCCTCGGTGGTCTCGTGGTGGCGTGCTAGCTTGAAGTCGCGGGTTCGATCCCCAGTCAGGTCAAACTAAATTTGACAATTGTTATTTACTGCTTCTCCGCTATGCAAGCGGCTTTTTGCAAAAACTTGATGTATAAAAAGAAGATGTAGTATGATTGCCAATGAGACAACTCTCCACAAGAGACCAAATGACACAGAAATTAACAACTATAGGTCACCGTACGGCCTTCAACAATGAGCAAAGTCCATTGATGTGTCTTGGTAGGGTGACTGTTATCTTATGAATTTGCACGTAACAAATTCGACTTAGCATGTCAGTCTAGTACTCAAGAGTCCATAGACTTGTCCTCGTCCTGAATTTACATTTAAATACAACTTGGCTTTAATAATCACTAAATGAAGTCAGATTGGGCAAAATTTTCATATTTTAATAGCCCAATAAATATAAAAAACAAAACCATGAGGCTGCAAAATCACATTTTGATTGAAAGAATTGTTTAATACATCTTTTATTCAGAAAATAGATATAAAACTGGGATAAATTGACTCGTTGTCTTGTTGCTTGTTATTGTTTTCTATTTGGTGATGTAGATAGAGCCTAGTACATCACAAAACAGATAAAGAAAATACAGTTAAACCTTTGAGTTTTCTCTGTTCTCAAAACAAAGCTTCTGATCCGAATTTTTAATCAATAAAACTATTCTGTATTTGTAAAAAAAAAATATAACAATGCATTAGATTAAATAATATTAAATGTTTTCATTTAATTGAAAAGTTCCTGGATTAAATGTGTGTGCATCATAATTTAGTACATGCACTTTGCAGTATAATTTCTATATAATTCATTAACATTCAAAATCGGTCGTTGCGCTCAAAGATGGTAGAATAATCCATAACTTTCTTAAAACAAGAAAAGCATACATTTAATCATATACCGAGAGCGCTTACATTAAAGTCATATGATACTTCAAATTTAGCAAAAAGTTTAGCATGTTTCAAATATTAGAATGGCTTAGTTTTACTATACAAACGTGTACAAACATTGTAGTTAAAGGCCATCCGGTTGCCTATAATTGCTTACATCCACTTAGTTTGAACTTTGGTGGATAGTTGTCTCATTGGCAATCATACCACATCTCCTTGTTTTTACATAGACTTTCTTATAAAAGAAAATCCTTTATTTTATCCAAATCTTCGGAAATGTACTGCTATCGATTTATTGTCTGTTCGTACTCTAATTCACCGGTAGCGTTTCCGTTTGCAGTGACCTGAACCACGACACCTTTCGGTTATAAATTCGACAACAGCATAGTACAGCGCAAGTGCAGCGGGAAAACCGCAATGAAATAAAAAGTAAACACACGTGGAATAAAGATGTATTAACCGATTGTGAAAGAAAAAAATAATATACAACATTATTTAACAACTGTTATGACAAAGTTTCATTCAAATGGGAATAAATGGAAAACAAAATTAACGTGCTCCATGACTCTGTGTTGATTGTGTATCAATAAGTAACGATCAGTAAACTTCGATACCAAAATCCGAAAATTTATCAAAAGTTCAAAAAATCACATGAAATATTTTTCGTCGATGTGTGATGTATTCGTTAAATGTAAAAATTTTAAAGATATTTTACATGACTTTAAGATAATTGGTGACTTTTAAAACATCCAGTGGCAAATATTTCATGCATGTTCAGGACGATGAATTTAAGAGAAAAAGAAGAAACAGTTGAGGTCCCATTCGCGTTGCTACATGAGAAAAATAGATGAATGTACAAAATAACTCACTCAAAAACTAAATTATCTGAGTTGCATACTTTTATAAATCAAATTCTTAAAATATTTGCCTAGAAAATGTACATTTTCTGTATCAATGTATACTTAGAAAAAAAAACCGATAAAAGCCATGAGGTAAAATAATATAATAAAGATCTTCAATTAAATGAAAATAATTGATAAGCCACACAAATTAATTGCATTTCTGTATTTTTGTATCAAAATTTGATTGTTTCAGAAAAAATCTATACCGATCATTCGTAAATTAAGAGAGCGGAATACTCCTATAATACTTTCAGTTACACGACAAGAATCTATTAAAGCCTTGTAACATGTTTTGTTAAACAATAAAGAACATTTGAAGTGTCTCAAGTAATAAAACTGTCAGTGAAAAATCTTTCTATAATTTGAACACATCATATTAAAGGAGGTTAACGTTAAATACTTTATTGAAAAAGCGCTTTACGCCCAATATTTAAATAAAGAACTAAAGAAGATTTGGACTGTACGTCAATGAAACAACAACCCAAAGACAGAAATATCCGAAAGATATCTAGATGTCAACATAGACAGGCCTCAATAATAGGTGTCGGTACTATACAGATCAAACTTATTGGGGGCTTTTCAAGATTGTTCAAGAATGGTCGTTTTCGTCGCATTAATAAGATAAAAAAAATAAACATAGAAATATCTTTGTTTTTTAATTTCTTCTCAACATTTTTAGATTATTGTCAGATATATAGTGCAGACCCTTGTCTACTGCTATACAGCCTTAACCTTGACATATAGTACAGACACTTGTCTATTGTTGTGTACTGTCTGAATCTAGATATATAGTACAGACACTTGTCTATTGTTATGTACTGCCTAAATCTAGATATATAGTACAGACACTTGTCTATTGTTATGTACTGCCTGAATCTTGACATATAGTACATACACTTGTCTATTGTTATGTACTGTCTGAATCTTGACATATAGTACAGACACTTGTCTATTGTTATGTACTGTCTGAATCAAAAATATAGTACAGACACTTGTCTATTGTTGTGTACTGTCTGAATCTAAATATATAGTACAGACACTTGTCTATTGTTATGTACTGTCTGAATCTTGACATATAGTACAAACACTTGTCTATTGTTATGTACTGTCTGAATCTAAATATATAGTACAGACACTTGTCTATTGTTATGTACTGTCTGAATGTTGACATATAGTACAAACACTTGTCTACTGTTGTGTACTGTCTGAATCTAGATATATAGTACAGACACTTGTCTATTGTTATGTACTGTCTGAATCAAGACATATAGTACAGACACTTGTCTATTGAAATGTACTGTCTGAATCAAGACATATAGTACAGACACTTGTCTATTGTTGTGTACTGTCTGAATCTAGATATATAGTACAGACACTTGTCTATTGTTATGTACTGTCTGAATCTTGACATATAGTACAGACCCTTGTCTATTGTTATGTACTGTCTGAATCTTGACATATAGTACAGACACTTGTCTATTGTTATGTACTGTCTGAATCTTGACATATAGTACAGACACTTGTCTATTGTTATGTACTGTCTGAATCAAAACATATAGTACAGACACTTGTCTATTGTTGTGTACTGTCTGAATCTAAATATATAGTACAGACACTTGTCTATTGTTATGTACTGTCTGAATCTTGACATATAGTACAAACACTTGTCTACATACATTTATCTATTGTTATGTACTGTCTGATTTTTAACATATAGTGCAGACACTTGTCTATTGTTATGTACTGTCTGAATCTTGACATATAGTACAGACACTTGTCTATTGTTATGTACTGTCTGAATTTTGACATATAGTGCAGACACTTGTCTATTGTTATGTACTGTCTGAATCTTGACATATAGTACATACACTTGTCTATTGTTATGTACTGTCTGAATTTTAATATATAGTGCAGACACTTGTCTATTGTTATGTACTGTCTGAAACTTGACATATAGTGCAGACCCTTGTCTATTGTTATGTACTGTCTGAATCTAGAAATATAGTGCAGACCCTTGTATATTGTTATGTACTGTTTGAATTTTAACATATAGTACAGACCCTTGTCTATTGTTATGTACTGTCTGAATCTAGATATATATTACAGACACTTGTCTATTGTTATGTACTGTCTGAATCTTGACATATAGTACAGACACTTGTCTTTTGTTATGTACTGTCTGAATCTTATAATTGACATATAGTACAGACACTTGTCTATTGTTATGTACTGTCGGAATCTAGATATATATTACAGACACTTGTCTATTGTTATGTACTGTCTGAATCTTGACATATAGTACAGACACTTGTCTTTGTTATGTACTGTCTGAATCTTATAATTGACATATAGTACAGACACTTGTCTATTGTTATGTACTGTCGGAATCTTGACATATAGTACAGACACTTGTCTACTGTTGTGTACTGTCTGAATCTTGACGTATAGTACAGACACTTGTCTATTGTTGTACTGTCTAAATTTAAATATATATTACAGACACTTGTCTATTGTTATGTACTGTCTGAATCTTGACATATAGTACAGACACTTGTCTTTTGTTATGTACTGTCTGAATCTTATAAGACATATAGTACAGACACTTGTCTATTGCTGTGTACTGTCTGAATCTAGATATATAGTACAGACACTTGTCTATTGTTATGTACTGTCTGAATCTTGACATATAGTACTTGTCTTTGTTATGTACTGTCTGAATCTTATAATTGACATATATACTTGTTACTGTTGTGTACTGTCTGAATTTTGACATATAGTACAGACACTTGTCTATTGTTGTCTACTGTCTAAATTTAGTACAGACACTTGAATTTTGTTATGTACTGTCTGAATCTTGAAATATAGTACATACACTTGTCTATTGTTGTGTACTGTTTGAATCTAGATATATAGTACAGACACTTGTCTATTGTTATGTACTGTCTGAATTTTGACATATAGTACAGACACTTGTCTTTTGTTATGTACTGTCTGAATCTTATAATTGACATATAGTACAGACACTTGTCTATTGTTGTGTACTGTCGGAATCTTGACATATAGTACATACACTTGTCTACTGTTGTGTACTGTCTGAATCTTGACATATAGTACAGACACTTGTCTATTGTTGTTTACTGTCTGAATTTTGACATATAGTACAGACACTTGTCTATTGTTATGTACTGTCTGAAACTTGATATATAGTGCAGACACTTGTCTATTGTTATGTACTGTCTGAATCTTGACATATAGTACAAACACTTGTATATTGTTATGTACTGTCTGAATTTTGACATATAGTACAGACCCTTGTCTATTGTTATGTACTGTCTGAATCTTGACATATAGTACAGACACTTGTCTATTGTTATGTACTGTCTGAATCTTGACATATAGTACAGACACTTGTCTATTGTTATGTACTGTCTGAATCTTGACATATAGTACAGACACTTGTCTTTGTTATGTACTGTCTGAATCTTATAATTGACATATAAATCACAATCTTAAATATATAAAATTCCAACCCTCGAAACCGTTCAGAAACAACCAGGAGAATCACACAAGCAGTTTGAAAATCACGCGAAGTTCGCGAATTGTTTTGGATAAAAGACTTCAAACAGCTTATCCTCTCGGTCTCAATGACAAAATATTAGGGCAAGGGAACATATCTAAAACTTCTATCGATGTCATTAATATTGTTGATAAACGACTTAGAAATAATAGGTCTCATGGTAAACGCAAAACCGTAATCAACGTATTAAACATCGTATAAATTATACACTTGCTGATCTGTTATCTATAATAAAGAATAATGGTAGACATCAAGTATTATGCAAACTGGGTCAGATACCTATAAGTAAATTATATGCTATTTTTCTGGAGTGTGATAAAATTTCTTTTTAGCCCGTTTTATGAATACACCCGTATTATTACAGCCTTTTGTCATCACAGGCTATTTCCTAGTATTGATAAACCTGAAAATCATAAACGACATTTTCTTAAATTAAAATATATAAATAGAGGTATTGATTTTATTAATTTGTCTAGCATATTCAATGACTCTTCCGTATATAACTTAATACCTCCATATTTTGATAATATAGAACAACCCATTATTTCGTATTCTTATAAAAACCGAGCAGAAATTTGATTTTAATTATACGTCAATTACATCAGACGTCAATATAGAAAATAATGTTCCTTCCACTTGAGACTGCGAAACATCTAGTTTTATATATGTTCCCTATGGTCATGTTATTACAGGAGACCTCAACATCGTCGAAGACCGTGAGGTCATAACTTTTCTAAAGAAAGGACCGAAATACCGTCCTCCATCTATAATAGATTGGAAACAGTGTCGTCAGGTCATTAAAGACGCTCTGTCTGCCTACTGTAAAAACTGGTGCAAACGTGAAAATCGGATAAAAATCTTTAGACAGTTATTTGAATAAAATTATGAATACTGTTAATATTCGAATATCTCATTTAGAAAACAATTCTGAAATTAATAATAGGATCCATGATATTCCCATTTCAAGAATAAAAATAAACTCAAGGTACTCGCAGAGCGGTTTGTGTTCGTACCGGCAGACAAGGCAGCCAATAATGTAGTGGTGGTGTGACGCATATACTACACGGAAGTTCTTCAAACGAAATTATCAATTCCTCTACATTCAGGTCCGTTCGCACCACAGAGAGTCAAATCGTTAACAAGCATACCACTGCCACTACCCAACTTAAAGCATCTTCCGAACATTTGAAAGTCCCTACCATGTACTGGTTACCGAAATTACACAAAAACCATTTAAATTCCGTTTCATCTCCGCATCGAGTAAGTGTTCTACTACTAATCTATCAGTTCTTCTAACTACCTCCTTACTACTATCAAAGAACTGGTTATTAACTTTGTAATAAAGCTTATGAAAATAATGGTATTAATTATTTTTGGAGTGTTAAAATTCTTTAGAGGTTTTAGATAAAATACATGCTTTTGATGGTCCTTATAATTCTGTTGACAGTTATGATTTTTCTACTCTGTACACTACACTTCCACACAATCTTATAAAGAAAAAGTTTTGTATTTGATAAAATGGTCTTTCGAAAAATCTCATTGTAATTTTATTTGCTGTAACTCTGTTTAAAGCCTTTTCTGTAACGAAAAGGAAAGTATGCTAGATACACTTACTGGAAATGTGAGGATATGATTGAAGCTTTAAATTTTCTGCTAGATAACATTTATGTACGTTTCGGCGATAAAGTGTATCGTCAGGTAGTAGGTATTCCTATGGGCACTAACTGTGCCCCTTTAATAGCAGATTTATTTCTATATTGCTATGAATCTCAGTTTATGACCAAACTCAGTAAAGACCCATCATTGTTATATTTAGTTGATACATTCAACAATACCTACCGTTATCTGGATGATATTTTTCGTTAAATAATCCAGAGTTCTCTACATATACTTCCGAAATTTACCCAAAAGAACTTACTTTAACTAAATCTAACATAAACAGCAGCAGTTGCCCTTTTCTAGATTTAGACATTTCAATTTCTAACGGAAACTACATACTAAAATTTACGACAAAAGAGACGATTTTCATTTCCTATTGTTAATTTTCCATTTTAGACGGCGATGTGCCTTTGGCTCCATCATACGGTGTTTATATATCCCAACTCGTTCGGTATGCCCGTGTGTGTTCTGATGTCATAGATTTTAACGAACGTAATCAATGCATCACTGGGAAATTATTGTGTCAGGGATTTCGATACCATAAATTACTTAAAACTTTTACTAAATTCTTTCATAGATACAAAGATTTGATTAGTAAATTTGGCTGTACCTGTAGAAAACTTATTAAAATGGTATTTCACATCCTAAATTTTACGGTAATATTGTACTTAAAGCGAGGAAATCACTATGTGATCCGTGTAAACTCATCGAACCTTTAAACAAACTTATAAGTAAGGGTTATCGTACCAATATTGTAATTAGATCTCTGAATATAGTTTACATTGGCACTAATATCGATTTTGTCATTAGCAAATTAAAACATAACTAAGTTGTATCTTCTTTTGAGGCGGGATGTTTAGAGACACACACGTTAATTTTATCTCTTAAGAAGTAGCTCCTCACTATCCTACTACCTGTCGATACATTTATTTTGGCATTGCACAAGTCATGTCTTCTCTGACTGTTCATGACGTTAAAATACTAAATCCCTGGGATGTGTTTTAGTTGATTTTAGTCTCTGATGCATGATTTTTATCATTAATTGTTTTGGCTTTTAACTAGCTGTCAGTAACTGCGAGTACTCTCAAATCGTACTTTCTTGTTAATTCGACCTGTTGATACTATTTTTAATACTTTTTGTTATTTTATATTAATATGGATCTTGTCTGTATACCAGCTTTGATTATTTGGAATATCTACTAATTTTCACTTCTTCGTACTACATTTGTATTAACATCAAGATTATTCTCCTTTAATCTGTACAGGAAGTTTTATTGTTGATATTTACCCCTTATGTATCTAGTGTTAAATTAGGTATTTATATGACAGACCTTTCTTGGTATTCCTAATTATTGGAAGATTTTATATAGACAGAAAAAGTATACCTAAAACGATAAAGTTATTTTTCATTTACCTGTATATATTATGAAAACCGGTTTTTTCAAAAGTGATTATTTTCTAAGGGTTTAATATTTCGCGGTAGTGTTTTGCCATGGCTTTATTTGGACTTGTTTGTTTGCTTTTGGCCTTGAATGTTTGTCCCTAATATTTTATTAACTATGTATTTACTTTCAGGTATCACAGATCGAATTTGTTCGTTCATAGTGTGTTAATTTACGTTTTTGATTGAGTTAAGCCTTCCAATTGATGTTTTATCGTGTGTTTTTCTATGTTGTGATGTTATACTATTGTTTCGGAAAAAGGAGAAGGTTTGGTACCATTAAAACGTTTAATCCCGCTGCAAATGTTTGCACCTGTCCTAAGTCAGGAATCTGATGTACAGTAGTTGTCGTTTGTTTATGTAATTTATACGTGTTTCTCGTTTCTCGTTTTTATATATACTAGACCGTTGGTTTTACCGTTTGAATGGTTTTACACTAGTAGTTTTGGGGCCCTTTATAGCTTGTTGTTCGGTGTGAGCCAAGGCTAAATGTTGAAGGCCGTACATTGACCTATAATGGTTTACTTTTATAAATTGTTATTTGGATGGAGAGTTGTCTCATTGGCACTCACACCACATCTTCCTATATCTATATAGTACAGACACTTGTCTATTGTTATGTACTGTCGGAATCTTGACATATAGTACAGACACTTGTCTACTGTTGTGTACTGTCTGAATCTTGACATATAGTACAGACACTTGTCTATTGTTGTTTACTGTCTAAATTTAGATATATATTACAGACACTTGAATTTTGTTATGTACTGTCTGAATCTTGAAATATAGTACAGACACTTGTCTATTGTTGTGTACTGTCTGAATCTAGATATATATTACAGACACTTATCTATTGTTATGTACTGTCTGAATCTTGACATATAGTACAGACACTTGTCTTTTGTTATGTACTGTCTGAATCTTGACATATAGTACAGACACTTGTCTTTTGTTATGTACTGTCTGAATCTTATAATTGACATATAGTACAGACACTTGTCTATTGTTGTGTACTGTCGGAATCTTGACATATAGTACAGACACTTGTCTACTGTTGTGTACTGTCTGAATCTTGACATATAGTACAGACACTTGTCTATTGTTGTTTACTGTCTGAATTTTGACATATAGTACAGACACTTGTCTATTGTTATGTACTGTCTGAAACTTGACATATAGTACAGACATTTGTCTATTGTTATGTACTGTCTGAATCTTGACATATAGTACAAACACTTGTCTATTGTTATTTACAGTCTGAATCTTGACATATAGTGCCGACCCTTGTCTATTGTTGTGTACTGTCTGAATCTTGACATATAGTACAGACACTTGTCTATTGTTATGTACTGTCTGAATCTTGACATATAGTACAAACACTTGTCTATTGTTATGTACTGTCTGAATCTTGACATATAGTACAAACACTTGCCTATTGCTATTTACAGTGTTGTATCACATATATATAAAAATAAGGAGATGTGGTATGATTGCCAATGAGACAACTATTCACCAAAGTTAAAATGAAGTTGAGGTAAGCAATTATAGGCAACCGTACGGTCTTCAACAACGAGAAAACCCCATACCGTATAGTCGGCTATTAAAGGCCCCGGCAGTTCTCTCAAAACAGTACGAACTACACATGTATATATGCTACATGTGCAAAATGGTAGTTTTCATCGCATTTATTATAATCTGTATAACACATCTTTACTCAATTGACGACTTGTATGTTGACAGTACTGTACCTATTTTTCATTGAAAGCACATCTGGCGGATAATGTTAGATCAAAAGAAATATTATAGGCTAGTTATCATTGAAATTACGATCAAGATATATCTAATTAGAATAATTAATGGAAAACAAATTCCTTATTAACGGAATATTTCATCAAATAAGCATTGGGATTTTAAAGAGGAACGAATTGTAGTTCAGATCGAACTCAAATTATGATTTTTGATTTTATCACAAATTTTTTTTAAAACAAACATAAAAATGCACAAACAAGTACGCATTGTGGCAAAGAAGAAGACTAAAAAGTGTGTGTTTGTGGGTGTGTGGAGGGGTGGGACTTCTGAAATTGACGAGCAAAAATTAGTTTAATTTTAAGCAGATTATAGACATAAAAGAAATTAAAAGGTGCTTATAAGTAAATAGAATCGCTTGTCTTTCAAATTCTAATGTCAAAAAATAATAGAAATGTATATGTATTGAATGCTGCTAATAAATTAGCAAACACATTTATTTTTAAAATTAAAAAGTCATTTTTCACAAACGGATCGAAATGATGCAATATGATATAATTAGAGTACAGAGGGTATAAGCGCCACACAAACTGTTTTTTTACATATGTCGACCACCAATGTTTGCATTAATACGCAAACGTTTGTCATGTAGCAATGGCTACCTTTTTACTGGTTGAAAACAGTCAATACGTATAAGTGGTAACAATTCTAGTGAAGTGTTAATCTGCCTAAACCGAATTACCTGGATCTTCCATCACTGTATTGGATACCTAAACTACATAAGTGTCCTTACAAAGAACGGTATATTGCTTGGTCTTCCAAGTGCTCCACGAAACCTCTTTCTAAATTATTAACATCTATTTTATCAGCAATCAAAGCCGGGCTCCAAAGTTATTGTGAAACTGCCTATTCTAGAGGTGGCGTGAATCAGATGTGGATACTAAAAAATTCCAAAGATCTTTTAGAGTACATACAATCTAAGACTCTCTCATCTTGCAATCTTGCAATAGTATTAAAACATTTGACTTTTCTACACTTTACACAAGTATTCCCCATTCCAAACTAAAAGACAAATTGAAAGAGTTGGCATTACTTTGTTTCATTAAAAAGAATGGCGAACGTAGATACAAGTATCTTGTCTTGGGGAGGAATAAATCCTACTTTGTAAAGAATCACTCTGATTCAAACAAAAAATTCTCTGAAACAGACATTATCAAGATGCTTGATTTCTTGATTGACAACATATTTGTTACGTTTGGAGGACGTGTTTTTCAACAGACTGTCGGAATTCCAATGGGAACCAATTGTGCCCTCTTCTTGCCGACTTGTTTCTTTATTATTATGAGGCTGACTTCATACAGGAACTTCTTAGGAAGAAAGATAAGAAGAAGCAATATCCTTTAACTCTACGTTCCGCTATATAGATGATGTTCTCTCACCAAATAATACAAAATTTGGTGACTATGTTGAACGAATCTATCCCATCGAACTAGAGATAAAGGATACTACAGATACAGTTAAGTCTGCCTCATATCTTGACTTACATCTAGAAATTGACAATGAGGGTCGGTTGAAAACAAAACTTTATGACAAAAGAGATGATTTCAGCTTCCCAATTGTGAACTTTCCATTTCTATGTAGCAACATTCCAGCAGCGCCTGCATACGGAGTATATATCTCCCAATTGATACGATATTCCCGGGCTAGTGTTTCCTATCATGATTTCTTTGATAGAGGATTGCTGCTCACAAGGAAGCTATTAAACCAAGAGTTCCAAATGGTGAAGTTGAAGTCATCCCTTCGTAAATTTTACGGACGCCATTGGTTGACCGTTATGGAATAACCGTTTCACAGATGATATCGGATATGTTCCTTATGTCGTGACTACAATACCCTCCCTTTTCACGAATGTGACTTACCGAATTAGACTATTTACCGGATTTGTAATAACATAAGCAACACGACGGGTGCCACATGTGGAGCAGGATCTGCTTACCCTTCCGGAGCATCTGAGATCACCCCCAGTTTTTGGTGGGGTTCGTGTTGCTTAGTCTTTGGTTTTCTGTGTTGTGTCATCTGTACCATTATTTGTCTGTTTTTATTTTTGGCCATGGCGTTGTCAGTTTGTTTTCGATCTATGAGTTTGACTGTCCCTCTGGTATCTTTCGTCCCTCTTCTACAATAATGTATTTTTTAATTTCATTCTAATCAGTGCATTATTGAATTGAAATAGTCTGTTTGGCTATATATTTAAGGAATGACTGCAATTTTTTTTTGTCTATGAAGAAATAACATCAAAATGTGGTTCACACTGTATAACCAGCGTAGCGAGTTATTTAAAAGTGTGCACCACCTTTTTGAGGTTATTTCGAATAGACAGAAAAAATATTAGTCATTCCCTATAATTAAATTCAAAATTCCATTTTTAAGGAGTAAATCATAAAAAAACGTTGATGACGTCACGGTCACATAACAAAATTATGTCTATGAGCTGATAGACAAAAAACTTTCAGCCGATCAGAAGATGTGTAACATCCAAAATTGAATTATTTTGATATGGAAGCCAAGAAGACAACTATACATCGTAGTCCATAGATGACTGGGATTTTCCGCACGTACAATTTGTATATGTCGTTGCGCTTCAACAATGAGCAAAACTTATCCTGTATACTCAGCAAAATAATGCCCAAAAAATGAAAAATGTCAAACAATTCAAACGAAATAAAACCAAGTGGCCTAATTTATTCTAAAACAGAAAAAAACTAATACGACAGACATTAACTTATTTCAACAACTGAAATACAGGTTACTGACTTCTTGAAGTTACATATAGAATGTTGCGGAGTTCAACATTTTGATGAGCGATCAGCCCTCCCTTAACCGAAACACCATAAGAACAAGCTGTAAAAATCGGTTAGAAAAGGCTTGACTCATCAGACTGGCACGAAATACAAAAAAAAAAAAAAATAATAAAAACATTACCAAAAAAAAAAAACAAAGAAGACATTAGTGAGCCCTTCTTCAGTTCTCTATATGAGATGGATATCGTATTAAATCTATTAGCGTGTGCTATAATTTCAGTATATTGTCTCATACCATTTCAATTTTATGTAATTACTAAGGCTTCCAAGTTTCTCGATTAAGAGAAGAACAAGAAAGATAGATTAAATTAAGCTCGAAAAGTGCAACAAAATCCTCTAACTAAGCAATTTGTCACGTAAAATATTATCGAAAATTCAAAAAAAATAATTTAAACACTTATTTTTGTATGTTCGTATATCAAAAATAAATACAGTGCCTTTGAAAAAAAATGGTAAAATAAAAGAAAATATGATCGACTTCATGCATGTTGTACAGTACAATGCTACATTTTGTACATGAGTGTCTGGCGGGGATTATTCATTTCTGTATTCTTTAATGTTTAAGGTCATTTTTCTATATTATTTTATTTTTACCCATTAATGTCTATTCTTTATATTTAGCATCCATTATTATCTATTTTTGTTGGCCAATTTTTCTCTGTTGTCTATTTTTTGGGGGAAGGGGGGACATGATTATCAATTATATAAACCCCACCCAGACCTCTTACATGTACCAACAGAATTTGTACATGAGTATCCTGTACTGAAAAGAAATTGTTCTTTTGCGTTGAATATTCTACTGTCTATAAATGTATAGTTTTTGCGTGAACCCCTGAGGGTTCACGCATATAAATTAGTTAGAAATATAGTCTATGGAGGAATATTCGGAAGCTAAATTATTGTTCATTCGGAACACCTATTCATCTTATCTGTATTAGCTTCCTGCAATTAAGAGAACCTCCATACGGGGTATCTAAGATATTCAAAACATGACAATAAAGAATTTTCACAGATCGCTAATTCACTTATCTGATATATGATAATAAACAATCTATAGATCCTTTTCAAAGATGTATATTTATTGTAAAGCTACATTTTATGCATTGCAATGGTTTACTGACTTGAGCAAAGTTGACAGTTGTACCCTTTGATAAACAAGTGAAAGATAAATGGTCAAGATTTAATTATAACCACCTATGCATATAGTATCAAACATCTGTGTCTAGATATTCACAGAGAGATATTCTTAAATAGTGCTGTGGCTTCTACATAATGAGTTATAGTGGGCTTTGGGATTTGATTTGTAACAATAAAATCATTATGCATACATTTGTACTTGTCATTTTGACAAATCAGATAAAAAAATCTGTTTCAAATGAAAATAAAACAAGTAAAATATTAAAAGACTATTCGTTAATATACATTTTTTACAACTTTTACTGTTTCCTTTTTACAGTATTCTCTATCAATAAAGTTATCTTGTAAGCTAATTAAATGTTTATTTAATTCATTGATGTCACTTTTATTTCTTATATTATTCACACGCTGTAAATTAATACTCTTAAATTTATGTGTGTTTTGGATGTGCACTAGTGATTGGTAAATATTGATACGTTTCTGTGTTTTTAATATACCTGACTTAACATCAAGATTTCCATTATTATGGATTCGATCACCTTTGTACACTTCGGTATCTAAATAGAAGGTGGTTAAAAAAAGGAGGGTGGGTCTGAACACGGAAACACGTGAAATAACAAATCACAAATCGCAAAAACGTTGCACGGAAAAAACACTCTGGAAAAACGAAGCCAAGGAATAAAATCGTAAATATTTAGGAAAAAAGTACCAAAAGTTATTACTCAGCCGTTCTTGGAGATCATGCAGTCATTATAAATTGACATGGCGACCCTGAATGTGGTCACTTTTTAGATTCCTCTAGTTGCATACGATTTATCATAGTAATACAAAAGGCTATTAATAAATATCTTGGGACCAGTTAATTAGTTTATAATTTAAAACAATATCTGGGCTGACTTTGAATGAGTCCCGGTTTACTTTTTAATCAAATGTGGGACAAGCACGAGAAAGTAAGAGTACCGACACGAAACACGGAAAATAATTAAGGGAAAACACGAAGCACGCACGTCGAACCAAACACGAGAAAACGAGAAATAAAACGTCGAAACACGAAATCACGTGAAATAAAAAGGCCGAAAACGTTGCACGAAAATAACCCTTTACCACTCTTTAAATAGGTACGTCATACTAGATGTCGACACCTCATATTAGAACTAAAGTAGATGGTCAATTTCGTTTGCTAGGTTAAAGAAATCTTCAATTTGCTCTAATTTGCCTGTGAAGACCATAAAACCGTCATCCCTATTGACAGTGTAATTTGATGTTTTCTCTCCATTGAAACTTATCTAAGATTTTAATGAATAGGACGGACAGATGCAGATCTGTGCATGTTGGTGAAAATATACCACCCATGGGCGCTCCTATAATGTGTTTGTATAACAGTCCATTAAACTCAAATTCATTGTTTCTAAGAATTTATTTAACAAATGCAGTTAAATCTATTTTGTTGAGAATCTTTAAAGTATATTCTCCTGTGTGTCAATTAATTCTGATGCATTGATAACAGTTTCTTCTTAATTATCAATGATCATATTTGTGTACCTTGACGTACATCATAGGCAATAAGAATGCATTCTTTTTTTTACCTCGCTTGACTCTATTTTATTAATGAAATCTTTTTATTTTGAATGTAAAAGTTATGCCTCTTCAATAATGATTTAATAATTAGATCAAGTAAGTATCTCTCGCGGGAGAGTTGCATTTATTGATGATTGGTCGGTAACGAACATTAATGTGTCCTGCGAGCTGACCAGTTCGCAATGCCTCATTACTTATTTCTAGATTAATTTTATGAATTTTTGGAAGAAGGTACATGTGTCCCCCATGTTTTGAATCATTAATTTTATTATTCTTTAAGAAATTATACGTCTGGGAATCTATTTTTTCCTCATTGCTTTATATTTAACACTTCTCTCAACATGCCAAAATTGTAATGATTTACAATAAAAGAAAATATTATCTTCCACACACATGACCATGCAAACACTAATATATAATTTCTTATTCAGTTGAATCATAGATGCATGTATAAACCCATACATCTATGGTTGAATTAATAATTAGAATAAAAAAGTTCTAAGGTTCACGTATTGTCTTTTTTTTTTTTTTTTTTAAGCAACTTCTTACACTTAACTGGCAGATCAGTACACTCAGTGAAGTCATAAATTATCAGCTATTCCTGCACGTATTCATCATCGATAAATCTATTTCATTTAAAATGTAAATGACAATTGAATTATAAATCAACAGCACATTTAATTATAGCACAGAGCAGCAGACATCAATTTCAATTAGTGGTGATATTAAATTAAAATCTAAAACAGCACTTCAATTGTTTTTCATTTTACCGCAACATGTTAGATTTTCCAATATAATTTGTAAACTACTCCTACATTAGGAGCACCTGTTACAACCACAATGACTGATTGATCAATTAATGTGGTCTATTTGTACTATAAATGTACTTTTATAACATGTATAAGTACTTATGTTGTACCTCTGTTTTCATCGTTCCTGGTTAGGAGCTACCATTAGATTTTTATGGGGGCTAGGATGAAAAATTTTGTCCTGCCTTTTTATTTTTCCCTCTATTCGGTCCTGCCTTTTTATTTTTCACTCTATTCGGTCCTGCCTTTTTTTTTTAGTTTATCCTGACTTTTTTTTTACATAAATTGTCATCCTGCCTTTTTTTTTTGCAAATAATCTCATCCTGCCTTTTTTTTACTCAAAACTCCTGTCCTGCCTATTTTTTTCAAATTTCATCCTTTTATTTTTCCCTCTATTCGGTCCTGCCTTTTTATTTTCACTCTTTTCGGTCCTGCCTTTTTTTTTAGTTTATCCTGACTTTATTTTTACATAAATTGTCATCCTGCCTTTTTTTTTTTTGCAAATAATCTCATCCTGCCTTTTTTTTACTCAAAACTCCTGTCCTGCCTATTTTTTTCCACATGTTGGTGAAAATATACCACCCATGGGCGCTCCTATAATGTGTTTGTATAACAGTCCATTAAACTCAAATTCATTGTTTCTAAGAATTTATTTAACAAATGCAGTTAAATCTATTTTGTTGAGAATCTTTAAAGTATATTCTCCTGTGTGTCAATTAATTCTGATGCATTGATAACAGTTTCTTCTTAATTATCAATGATCATATTTGTGTACCTTGACGTACATCATAGGCAATAAGAATGCATTCTTTTTTTTACCTCGCTTGACTTTATTTTATTAATGAAATCTTTTTATTTTGAATGTAAAAGTTATGCCTCTTCAATAATGATTTAATAATTAGATCAAGTAAGTATCTCTCGCGGGAGAGTTGCATTTATTGATGGTCGGTAACGAACATTAATGTGTCCTATGAGCTGACCAGTTCGCAATGCCTCATTACTTATTTCTAGATTAATTTTATGAATTTTGGAAGAAGGTACATGTGTCCCCCATGTTTTGAATCATTAATTTTATTATTCTTTAAGAAATTATACGTCTGGGAATCTATTTTTTTCCCTCATTGCTTTATATTTAACACTTCTCTCAACATGCCAAAATTGTAATGATTTACAATAAAAAGAAAATATTATCTTCCACACACATGACCATGCAAACACTAATATATAATTTCTTATTCAGTTGAATCATAGATGCATGTATAAACCCATACATCTATGGTTGAATTAATAATTAGAATAAAAAAGTTCTAAGGTTCACGTATTGTCTTTTTTTTTTTTTTTTAAGCAACTTCTTACACTTAACTGGCAGATCAGTACACTCAGTGAAGTCATAAATTATCAGCTATTCCTGCACGTATTCATCATCGATAAATCTATTTCATTTAAAATGTAAATGACAATTGAATTATAAATCAACAGCACATTTAATTATAGCACAGAGCAGCAGACATCAATTTCAATTAGTGGTGATATTAAATTAAAATCTAAAACAGCACTTCAATTGTTTTTCATTTTACCGCAACATGTTAGATTTTCCAATATAATTTGTAAACTACTCCTACATTAGGAGCACCTGTTACAACCACAATGACTGATTGATCAATTAATGTGGTCTATTTGTACTATAAATGTACTTTTATAACATGTATAAGTACTTATGTTGTACCTCTGTTTTCATCGTTCCTGGTTAGGGAGCTACCATTAGATTTTTATGGGGGGGGCTAGGATGAAAAATTTTGTCCTGCCTTTTTATTTTTCCCTCTATTCGGTCCTGCCTTTTTATTTTTCACTCTTTTCGGTCCTGCCTTTTTTTTTAGTTTATCCTGACTTTTTTTACATCATCCTGCCTTTTTTTTGCAAATAATCTCATCCTGGCTTTTTTTTACTCAAAACTTCTGTCCTGCCTATTTTTTCAAATTTCATCCTAGCCCCCTAAAAATCAAATGGTAGCTCCCTTACCGCACAAAAGTTGTTGTTCGAATACAGCGCCTCTGAAATGTGTTTTATCAGAAACAATTAACACCCCTAACAAGTATCATGAAGTCTCATAAAATTTAATTCAAACGGCAGCATTTGTGTGAGACCAGGAAGTATTCTGAAGGTTAAGCATAATCATATTCTATTTTAAGAAAGTAGGTATATCTGTGCGGTCTTGTCTATTTTACTACACAATGAAATGCCTGTACCAATTCGTTGTTTTTCGTTCGTTTGATGTGTTTGAGCTTTTGATATTGCCATTTGATAAGGGAATTTCTGTTTTGAATTTTCCTTGGAGTTTGGTATTTTTGTTATTTTACTTTTGTCTACCAAAATAAAGAATCATTTAGGTATGGTAATGTGACATATAGACAGCTATCTTCAATGGTTTACCCAAGTGAAATTCACAATGATGTTTCATAAACGAAAGTCTTCTTCAATTAAAAATTTACAATACATGAAAATTGTTGAAAACATAGACATGACTGTATACGTGTTTGTTGCTGATAGAAACATTAAAAAAAATAGAAGGTTTGACTAAAAAGGTTATCTTTTGACTTTTACAGGAAATGTATGACAAAAAGAATACCAACTGTATGGTGCATGTTGTCAACTGATAAGACACCTAGCAACATATACATGTAGCAATCGATCTTAAATTACCAGATATGTACATGTATCAACTTATAAAAAAGATTTATAAAAATTTTCACTTCTGTACTCGTACTATGAATAACAAATTTATTTTGTAAAAATATTTCTGTACTCCTAACAACAAAATTATTATATCTAAATTTACCTGTGTACGTTACTTTATTTAACGCCATTTTGTCCTAGGTTAAAGTTGTCTTTTTTGACATTGAAACATCTTTTTTATTTATATTGTGTCATAGATCAAACTTATTCGTTCAGTGTATATTTGCCTGTCTGTGTGTATTGTCTTTTTGATCGAGTTAAGCCATTTCAATTGATATTGTTTTGTGTGTCTTATTATGTTGTAATGTTATACCACTGTTTCAGGTTAGGGTGAAGGTTGTCGCCTGTTAAAACGTTTAAACCCACTGCATTCTTATGCACCTGTCCTAAGTCAGAAGCCTGTTGTTTAGTGGTTGTCGTTTGTTGGTGTGGTTCATAAGTGTTTCTTGCTTCTCGTTTTTTATCTAGATTAGACCGTTTGTTTTCCTGTTTGAATTGTTTTACACTAGTCTTTTTGGGACCCTTTATAGCTGGGCATGCTGTTCGGTGTGAGCTAAGGCTCTGTGTTGAAGGCCGTACGTTGACCTATAATTGTTTACTTTTTACACATTGTGACTTGGATGGATAGTTGTCTCATTGGCACTCATACCACTTCTTCTTATTTATATTATCGCCATATATGGTTATGACATTCACAGTGTTATAGTTTGTCAATATTTTACAAGTTTATTGTTAGAGAACTTACCATGAATTTGGACAACTAACACATTTATGCATGATATTACATGACTTTTTTATCATATTTCCAACGAAAAAGATTGGTTAATTGAATTTACTTATACATATAAAAAAAGGATTAACATAAATAACGAACTCCATGTTAAATTCAAAAAGGGGAAGTCCAAAAAATGACAAAATCAAATGTTAGACTATATCAGCCAAAGGAACGAATGAAAAACAACCGTCATATTCCTGACTTGGTACAGAAAAAGAAAATGGCGGGTTAAACCTGGTTTGATTTAATACCTGATCTGTCAGAGGACATATAACAAAATGTATGCGTGACATAAGTACATTTGCCAATAATGGATCTAGGAGAAATCAGGGGATATAATCTATTAAATTCATTAGATATAAATCAAAATGTTCAGAAAACATCGATCAGTTTTAAAGGACATCTCATTAGAACCGAACTCTTCGATAATGAATACATTATTGGCTTGTAATACCGCTACGGCATCCTTGATCTGTCAAATAGATAATTCAAGATGAATAAGTTAATTTAACTGAATCAGGGAAATTAGTCAGATATTTAAAGTGCTACACTAAGTGTTTCGAATGTTGGATTTAATGATTGAATATATTGATGTAATTTGTCATCAAGTATAGTATTTTTGTTACAACGTACACATCGGATCCAAAATTGATATATTAATTTTTCACTATCAATTCCTAATTCTTATTTCGACTTTAACTTTAAAGAAGTAGGACCAATTTCCCCGGAATTTATTTCACACCGGGGCCAGTTTCTGAAAGTCCTTCATTCTTTTCTAAAATTCACAGTATCAGTATATGTTTGGTTTAAATATGTACGTAAGGTTTTCACAAAATTTTGATTTTAAAATGTGACCAAATCATAAATGCCTAGAGATGGCTCAAAACTGCTGTGTTGGTAGATGTATAAAAAGAATGCATAGGAATAAAGCGGGAAATCATATACCAAAACCAAAATTGTGTAGGAAGCAGAGCTATATGTTATTCTTCGAATACAAATAAATTTATTTTGGTTATAGCCGTCCTCCGGTGAAAAATTTGACAAAAACATATAGTCATGTGACATTTGCAATCGTGTCTTCAACAGCAAATTGTAGAGCTAAAATATTTTCATTTAAATGAAATATGTAAAGTTGCTGATAGTTCGTGTGAGAATATTATATATAGACCCTTGTCTAAGTAGTCAGGAAAAAATCGGTCGAACTATTACATCACTAGCCTGTCAACACTGAGATTGTGAGCTAGTTCGAACCCCGCACGTGGCAGCTGTGCTCGACTCTAATCTTAATTGACTAGGATTGTCAGTTTTCCTACCAAATTTCGGTGGTTCTCTCCGGGCACTCCGGTTTCCTCCACCAATAAAACCTGACCTCCACGAAATAACAAAATAGTGCTGAAATTGGCGTTAAACACCAATCAACCAATCAAAACATAGACTCTTAAATATTCGAATGATTCTTAAACAATTTTTAAACAATTTTCAGATTTTAACCATTTGAGTGTAACAAACACAGGGAAAATTGTCTCTATACCCCTTTTTCTTGTGTTTATCATAGTTACATACCACAGTAAAAGGGACCTTCTATGATCTAGAAAAAAGACGGAAAATGTTAGTACTACCGTAACTATTTGTTTACATAAATAAAACATTTGCAGTTGTATATTACATTTGTGTATAATATTTACTTTGCTAAACCATTCGCCATGCCACGATAATTGCATTATCTTTCACTGGGATTTGATTTGGGTTTTTTTGCCGATTTCTAAATCTAAAGTACAAAATTTATAGCCGTTTTATTATTTGTTTGTTAGCAATCGTGGCGTAAAATTGAGATTTTACAGTTTCCTATAGATTAAAAAGATATTTAATAATTCGTAAAGTAAATCTTGGTGTCGATGTTATCGTCTGCAAGATCTAAATTATAAATTTCATTGACCTAGCTGTAATCACTTTCCAATAATGATTATCTCGAATAAAAATCCTCCCACACAGGAGTCAGAGAGGGGTGATTGTATTAATTATTAGGTTATCCACATCATTCAGATGGTTGATCACGAGGCCATGCTACTAATGACATAGCCTAGTTAATTACTAGCTTCCTGAAGCATAAAAATAAAAGCAATTTCGAAAACATTTGCAAGAAAGAGTGAAATATTTAAGAGATGGAGAGGCTTACAACCATTTAGTTTTTAGGTTGTCAAAATTGTTTCGGAATCATTTACACCCCAAATTAGTAGAGCTAACGTTACCTAACTTAATTGTCTAATGCATTTATGTTCGATATAATACAGATGTATAAAACAAAAATCGGATGATGATTAATTTGAAATCTTCCGAAACAAAAGATGTTTACGGTAATAGTATTGATTTCTTACCAACTGCATTTGGTATCTCATGATAGCATTTTCGCCTCTAGTGCAGGAAGTCATGGGTTCGATCCTTGGCGGGAATGGCGGAAAAGGGGGGCATCAAGGCGAAGACTGCAAAATTGGTATTTGCTGCTTCTGTAAAATAAAACTTTGACATACTCAACACGAGTTGAAAAATACGTTTAACATGTTAGTTTTTATGTCCATATTTTATGTTGTTGTGTGGTTAGGTTACTGTCGTATTGATGTATACCACGTATCATCTTTTAATCATGTTCGATCACTTTAAGGTATTTCTATACGGACAACCTGAAAGATCGAAGAATGAATGTGAGCTTATTTAAAGTTTAAAAATAGATGCCAAATTAATATTTGATGTATAAATATTTAAATTTTTTAGCGTAATATGCACACCATTCCGATGTCCTTGTTTCCTCTACGTGCCAAGTGTTGTTTGGTTGCTGTCTTGTCGACTTTTACTCCATATATTCACTTTTACATATAAAAACTCACCGAAGATACCGCGCTTATAATTTGGTACGCCAGACGCGTGTTTCGTCTGCATATTTAAAGACACATCAGTGGCGCTCGAAACAAAACAGTTGTAAGGCCAAATCAAATACGAAATTGAAGAGGACTAAGGATGTTTGCTACTCTGTTTCAAATTAACAAGCTTTTTAAAAGACTGTTCTAAAATGGTAGTATATAAATAAAGGAACTAAAAAAGCAGAAAAATTGAGGGTCCGTGTGCTTGTTTTCGAGATATAAGCCATTGAAAATTTGGCGGGAAATAATTCTCTCTAGACTTTTCATACATTTAACATTGGCACCCTTTTTCCTTAAAAAATTATGAAAAAATAACAAGGATTTAAAGCATTTTCAAATATGGCTATTAAAACTATATGTAATAAAATTATGAAAAGAA
This sequence comes from Mytilus coruscus, assembly GCA_017311375.1. Lineage (NCBI taxonomy): Eukaryota > Metazoa > Mollusca > Bivalvia > Mytilida > Mytilidae > Mytilus > Mytilus coruscus. The sequence goes on along the minus strand of CM029603.1, from coordinate 78,868,324 downwards.
AAATAGGGGTTAGCGGGCAAAATTTTTTATTGGCACTAACATGGATAAAACTAGAGGATTCCGAATATCTGACAAAAAGTCAAAAACAAAAGTAGCGAACATCCTTAAAAATCAAAAGTTTCGAAAGGTTATGCAAGACACGGCCAAGGTGACAAATGTATGGGGTAGGGTAGATTAATCTTAGTATTTAGAGTAATTCAAAATTTTATAAACTAAAAATTTATAGAAAATGAACATATGAATGTTTTTTTCTTGTCAACACAAAAGTACTAACAGTCACTATACTTGGCTTGTGATTCAACGTTTTAAATGTTGACACTGACATAAATATTCATTGTTTATACATTTTGTAAGACTGACGCATGTGCTCTCGGTGGAATTTGAAACCTAAATCATAGTACAAGTACATGTTAAAAACCTTGTTTATTTCTTTTTCAAACAAAATTAGCTTTTGACGTAAAATCTAATTTGATACAATCTTTTTCTTAATGTTATTACTTTATGCTCCTTTAGTGATTTTAGCTTTGTTTTGCGTTGGCATTATTACCGTGGTGACGAAAGATGAAACGATAGCTATAACTAATTGACCACGTAATTGATGTTCAGTGTTAACATAGGACAATGACAGTGTGTTATTATTCTGTAATTGAGTATCAAAGAGAAACACAAGACTATATTGATGATAAAGTTTGTTGCACTTTAGGTTTTCCGTTTCACATAATGATTCCATACATGCAATAATTACGATCAAGAACTTCATAGAATTTTGAAGAACTTTCTGACTTGATGAATTGGTTATCCTAATAATTAAAAACATGGTTGACATTATTTTAAACCCACAGAACATTGCATTCGGGATTTTCATTTGTTTGAATAAATAACGTAAAATATTAACAAACATGCATGGATACATTTTTCTATTTATGTTATTGACATACGGGGCTCTCATTTTTGTTTTTAACATTTGGTTTACCAAAGGGCCGTTTGATTCCGACCCGGAAAGGATTTTGATCCATACATGTATTTGAAGATCCTGATCTCTTGGTAATTTGTATATAATGGTCTCTTAGCAATATTCCTAATATACTGTATATGCATGTACTGTGTTGCCTTTTCACATTTACTGTCTAGAGTATTCCCTATTTCATATTAATCTATTAAGACGTTTATCGTATTAAAAGTCTGAATATATGGTACAAAATAAAAAGTAAACCGTCATACTTTTTGCTTGACATACTTATTTCGGGAGTAGAATTAGGTGGAAAAGTTAGTATCAAGACGATTTATAACGTTCAAGCTTAGTTAAAGACATTATTTTGGCTTTGAAATCCTTTTTCTAAGACAATACGTGAGATTCCTACTCACTCAGAACACATAAAGTGCTACCTAGTCTTTTATCACATATAATCAGGTAATATATCACTAGTTACTGCTACTCAAAGAATGCCTTCAATTGATAACACGTAATTATTGAAAAACACAGACATAGATAACTCTATTATTGTGTCAGATAATCCTGAAGTCTGCCTATCATTTCTAAAACTAAAGAAAATAAAAAGATGAGACGGGCATATTTGTTATGATACAAAATGCAATTATAATCATCGTAAGATATGACGATGGATAGGTTTTGTATTCACATGTTTCAGCCTAAAAATAGGAGATGAGGTATGATACTGATATACGCAGACTAAATGCAGATATGTTATTACTGTTTATATAAAATATAAATGAAGTTGTCGAACAAATACCAATAATTTTATAACATTTAAAACAAAACAGAAAAAAAAGCGAAGTTCATCTAGCTTTTCTCTTTTTCTCCCTAAAGGGAGGGCGGGAATTCAAAATAGAGCGAGACCGGTGGGTCGATAGAGCAAGTTCTCATGATATGCTTTCATTGCCCACCATGCATAAAAATGTCTCGATCAGCATTATGAATTTTTCAGATCAGACGGATAGTTAGGTTTCGTAAGATCTTAGACCACAACAACATGTCTCTTGTGACTTATGACACATATCAGTCATCAATTTCATGATGGTGACCATAAAACCTGTACAGGATCCCTCCCTGCCAAAGGGTTTTTGTAATGGGAACATTCCTCCTGTTAATGATGTCTGTATAGTGCAAACATGCACCCAAGTAATGCATCATTATCAACAGTGAGAAAACCCAATACCGTATAATCATAAAAGGTCTCATGACAAAATGGACTCTTTAAACTGATGACTTTGAAATTCGCGGTTGTGCTTATACCTCAAATAAGTCGACGTTTTGATTATATTCAATAATTAAACATAAAAGCAGGAGTTGCCTAAAATCTTGGACAGTTCAACAGACAGCACAAACCGACAACAACCGACTTTGAAAATAGAGACGTTCAAACAAAGATAAACAACAATAAACAACAAATGATCAAGATAGTCTGTATGGCACATTCTCATACTGTGGTGGGGTTAAACCAGTTCACCGTCAACACAAACCTCCATGATCTAGATAATCTGTATGGTACAGTCACATACTGTGGTGGGGTTAAACCAAGTCACCGTCAACACAAAACTCCATGATCAAGATAATCTGTATGGTACAGTCACATACTGTGGTGGGGTTAAACCAGTTCACCGTCAACACAAATCTCCATGATCAATATAGTCTGTATGGCACATTCTTATACTGTGGTGGGGTTAAACCAGTTCACCGTCAACACAAATCTCCATGATCAATATAGTCTGTATGGCACATTCTCATACTGTGGTGGGGTTAAACCAGTTCACCGTCCACACAAACCTCCATGATCAAGATAATCTGTATGGTACAGTCACATACTGTGGTGGGGTTAAACCAGTTCACCGTACGCAACAATCTCCATGATCAAGATAATCTGTATGGCACATTCTCATACTGTGGTGGGGTTAAACCAGTCCACCGTACACACAAATCTCCATGATCAATAAAGTCTGTATGGCACATTCTCATACTGTGGTGGGGTTAAACCAATTCACCGTACGCACAAATCTCCATGATCATGATAATCCGTATGGTACAGTCACATACTGTGGTGGGATTAAACCAGTTCACCGTACACACAAATCTCCATGATCAATATAGTCTGTATGGCACATTCTCATACTGTGGTGGGGTTAAACCAGTCCACCGTACACACAAATCTCCATGATCAAGATAATCTGTATGGTACAGTCACATACTGTGTTGGGTTTGAACCAGTTCACCGTCCTCACAAACCTTCATGATCAAGATAATCTGTATGGTACAGTCACATTTGTGGTGGGGTTAAACCAGTTCACCTTCCACATAAACCTCCATGATCATGATAATCTGTATGGTACACTCATATACTGTGTTGGGTTTGAACCAGTTCACCGTCCACGCAAACCTTCATGATTAAGATAATCTGTATGGTACAGTCATATACTGTGGTGGAGTTAAACCAGTTCACCGTCCACACAAATCTCCATGATCAAGATAATCTGTATGGTACAGTCATATACTGTGGTGGAGTTAAACCAGTTCACCGTCCACACAAATGTCCATGATCAAGATAATCTGTATGATACAGTCTTATACTGTAGTAGGGTTAAACCAGTTCACCGTCCAAACAAACCTTCATTATCAAGATAACCTGGTATTGTACAGTCACATTCTGTGGTGGGGTTAAACCAGTTCACCATTCACACAAACCTCCATGATCAAGATAATCTGTATGGTACAGTCACATTCTGTGGAGGGTAAAACCAGTTCACCGTCCACACAAATGTCCATGATCAAGATAATCTGTATGGTACAGTCACATTTGTGGTGGGGTTAAACCAGTTCACCTTCCACATAAACCTTCATGATTAAGATAATCTGTATGGTACAGTCATATACTGTGGTGGAGTTAAACCAGTTCACCGTCCACACAAATGTCCATGATCAAGATAATCTGTATGGTACAGTCACATACTGTGGTGGGGTTAAACCAGTTCACCGTCCACACAAACCTCCATGATCAAGATAATCTGTATGGTACAGTCACATACTGTGGTGGGGTTAAACCAGTTCTCCGTACGCACAAACCTCCATGGTCAAGATAATCTGTATTGTACAGTCAAATACTGTGATAGGGTTAAACCAGTTCTCCGTACGCACAAACCTCCATGGTCAAGATAATCTGTATGGTACAGTCACATATTGTGGTGGGGTTAAACCAGTTCACCGTCCACACAAACCTCCATGATCAAGATAATCTGCTTGTACATTCACATACTGTGTTGGGGTTAAACCAGTTCTCCGTACGCACAAACCTACACCCCATTTGCCTAAACCATATGTCGAAAAACACACAATAAAAAACCGGCAAAGGATGACCGCTAAATCGATGAAGGCAATAAACGTATTTACACTTGTATGCACATTTGTCCGCCATTACGTAAAATCACACAGGTTCCCGTAAACTTTGACATCATAATTCAAAACATTTGACGTCACAATTAAAAATGATTGTTGCCTAACGTCAAAAGGTGATTCGGAGTAGATCTAAGGTCATTCGGAGGCAAAATATAGCTAAATACCAAAAGTGTAAATACGTTTATAAAAACTGCTCAAAATTTGGAAAGAAGAAGTAAAATGTATTCGCTACAACAGCATAGAGGGGTACGTGCACAAAACTTTGAATAAAATATATTTGGCTCGTTTAATTTACATAAAATTTTGACTAAATATTTACTTTGACCTGTTGACAAAAATATTAAAGTTTTAAGAAATTTGCACCACACAATTTACATGAATCATTTTATTGGATATATAGCAGTTTGACAACTACTATTTTTGTTCATTGAGAAGCTTGATTTTCTTTACTAATATTATGTGATTAAAACGTTTAGCTAATATTTACTATCAACGATGTCAGCATGTTATGTTTGTATTAGACAGGGAATCATTAATCAGATTCACGTAAACATGATTATAATTATTTATTCAAATGTTATAAGCTTCATGACCTTCTGTACTATATTTTTCCATTGTGTTCTATCTGTTATGCAGGCAATTAGTTTTTATTACTCATCTAGAACAAACAAAAAAGTCGTTTATCAACGATACAGATCATACTATTGTCTAATATATCATTGCTTTTCAAAGAATGCTTTTCAGAGATAAGGAATATTTTTTTAAAGAAGAAGACAGATAGCGATATCACACAGTTAGAACTTAGACACAATTCCTCAAAGTATACAATTCAGACTGTTATCTATAAATAAGGTTGTCATATCTCAATTTTTATTGAAAAATAATGGGAAATATAGAAATGCTGTTGGTAATTTTCAGTTATATTAAATACACTGTGTTACAACTTTGTTTTCTTCTTTTAAACTTTATTCCATATTAATTTTATAAAGAATCGGAACACTTGGAACGGGGAACCAGTTATTTCCCCATTGAAACGCATTGAAAATTTTAGTAAATAAATGGGGTGCTGTCCAATAAATAATTTTGATAGCCACCTTGGGACTTCTGTTTCACGTTAGGCATTTGTTTCGAAGTTTCTAAGTACAACCTCAGTGCCTCATGACCGGCATTCCGTTGCAGGTAGGTCGGTCTACTACCGGGAAGAATAAAGGCTAGAATTTAGGCAATTTACTGTATGTACTTACGCCAGATTACTTTTATTTTAATCAAGTTATTTTTAAAGAAATTCAAACTAGAAGGCCTACCCTTTCAAATAGATCTACATGAAGTTACAGTACTTATGTAATAAAAACACTACGCCATTTTGAATAAAAGTTATGATATTTTTTAAGAACTACATTCTTGGGTACTGGACTGGTTGTCGTTACTGAGATCCTGTTCCACTGAAGGTTGGTACATAACACTACAGGGAGATAACGCTGTCAAAATCACCGGAACGTTTTAATCACGTTCTATTGTTAAGGAATATAGAAGCTTCTCAATGATCACAATTAGTGTTTGTCAAACTGCTATATATCCAATGAATTTTTTCCGATGAAGTTTGTGGTTCAAGGTTTTTTGAAATTTTTATATTTTTGTCAAAGGGTCAAAGTAAATATTTTGTCAAAATTTTAGGAAAATTAAACCAGCCAAATTAATTTTAGTCAAGGTGTTTGGTACCACCTTAACCGCGTTATATATTTTGATTAGAAATGCAAAGAATGAAAACAACACTTTATAAATTTAATCGTGCATATTCTCAAAGACCAATTGTGTAGTAAAAACCTCCAACTTGTTGAATTTAAGGAAACTTATCAGTATGTCAAACTGCTACATTTAAAGACCTATAGTATATCTCGAACGATTTAATTGTTTTGTTATTCAAATATCTTCCAATTGTTTTCTTCCCTGGACAATTCCATCTTCTCTTTTTTAATCCTTTGCATCACTGAATTCTCTAATAATTGATTTAAGTAACGGAATGGGGGTGTTTTATGCTTGACGATTGTCAAATGCGACGTAAAAGCAGTACGAAAAGGTTGTGTACTAATTGAATACACATTTTTTACTAAGTCTGAAAATCGGAACTATAATATTTAGTTATTTTAAATTGATTTATTAGAAGGAAAACCGAATATTTTGCAAATTTTTATGTTCGTTTTTCTTAATCACGACAAAGTATAACGGCAAGATTAAAAGCTTTACAAAGTAACAAAATACAGCAAAAAAATACATTTTTAAAAAGCTTAGTTAAAACTTCAAGGACGATGCAATTTGTTAGGATATATTATATGTATTTTCAGAAATTTATAATCGCATAACCGCATAGCTGCGTAATAATATACATTTAGAGTGTGAGAGAAAAATGTGTTTACAAGTAAAATGAATTTCAAAAGATCACATATAGTTCGGAGTCGCTTTTTGCATGGAAATGTTAACTATGCATAATGTATTTCATCAAGGACTTTCTGTTGACAACATGCAGAAATAAGATATGATTTCAGAAAGCTTTCTTTGACATTATAATGTTTACTTCTTTTAATTGATTTGTATATTTTGATTTATTGACAGCGTAAGAAGGATTGAATAACTGTTCTTTTACTGCTTCATGTACTAAATATAATTAGAATTTGATATTGAAAGACGTTTATTCAAAGTTTCTGATATCAGTAGCCACAAGAAACTTTATAAGCGATGTAAAATTGGCAAGAAAATATTAAATTTGTATCTGTGGTATAAAAGAAAGGGAAATATAATCCTGTTTGTGTGAGTGTGTGTGTGTTTTTTGTTTTGTTTTGTTTTGTTTTTTTTTTTTTTTTTTTTTGGCGACTGATTTCAGGAACATTAAATAAAGCTTCAAATACGGAATGAACATAATGATATTAAGGTTTTTTTTTCATATTTTTATGCAGATTTTTAAATGACTAATTAGTTATTAAATAATTCAAATATGTTTTACAAGTTCAGGCGGGGAATATCAATGGAAGTGGTTTATACAAAGACAGGAAATCATTTCATATTTGAAGCTCTTAATCATCCCATGTCTATGCAAGTGGTGAAAAAAACTCAACAGAGAACATTAACAAATCTACTTTTAAAACCAAGTATGTACAAGACTGAAACATTAAGGATGTACTCAGGTCAGGTTTATGAATTTTTGTCAGATGTTCGGACTTCTTGGGTTTTTTCCTACGATACAGGGAAAATATTTTGCCCCATATCACCAACTTTTCTTTTCATATAAGACTTCAATAGCTCACAAGGGACCGGTCAATATTTATTGGGGGTTGGGACCGGTGCAATTCATATTTCTCCCTTAAAAACATCTATGTCCTACCCTCTGAATATACCAAAAAAAGTTTCTGTCCTATATGAAATTCTACTAAATAAGTATATGTCCTATCTATTCTATGAATAAATCAAACAGACTTTAACTTCATTTTTATCAGATTACCATAGATCACATGATAATAGTCTTTGAATTTGTCTGGAATTTTAACTGATCTCCTCCTTGAAGAAATAAGATTCCTTTTCAATTTCACTTTCACTTTGACTGCCACTACTACTACTATTACTACTGTATTCATCATTAGTATTATTATCATCATTGTCATTTTCACTGTCAGAACTGTCATAGGCTCTTATTACAAGGTCATCTTCTTCATCACTTTGGATTTGTTCATTATCTAGCGCTATTAACATTTTTCCAATGTTTCGTTAGAATCAACGTTTTCAAAGCTGAGCAAGATGAAAGAATTATTTGTATCTAGTATATGGAGACACAAGTTCCACAACACTGCAAGTGGAAAGAAGATAAAACAAAGAACACGTCATAATAAGTGGAAAATAAAGAATAGATCACGAAAACAATTGAAGTCTCGTATGGTACAAATATTTACCAGATTAGGAGGAGATCCAATCGATGGAGAAATCTCACCATCATTTGGAATTAACCAGAGGAACATGCTCTTAACAGTCTATTTGGAACAGAAACATGCACAAGAGACAAACTATGTTTGAAAAATCTTATAGATGAAGGCTGTTTCCGTATGGATGCATTGGATACACTTTCCAATTACATACAAGATTAGATTGTATTGAATGTTTTATTAGTATAACCATATAAGTGGTTATTTTTTTGGGAGCCAAATCATAAATAAATTGATATTTTACACACTTTCCTGGCGCCAGTCCCTTTACTCATAAATTAACGATCACAAATTTTTGGCTGGTGTGAAATTTTGGGATTAATATTATATTTAGTAACTTCAATGGTGTTCAAATATTGCAGAGTTGAAATATTAGCTCCCACAAAATAACCACTTATATGGTACATGTATATGAATTTATTTATACAATAATATTTTTATGTTTTACATGTGATATGGAAAAAAGGTCTTGGTAAGAAGGCATAATGCACACACAACCCGAAGGGAGTGCATTCAGGCTGTGCATTATGCCTTCGAACCAAGAACTATCTTTGCATATCACATGGAACACATAATATTAATGTTAGTATTACTCTGAATGTTCATGCGCAGAGATGATCTTGAATTAATATGCCAATTATCCGCCAACACATACATGTATTCATTGTGATTTTATATTTAAACCGCCCATGTTATATTAGAATCGATATCACACCCTGAACGTGGATATAACCCATTTGATATTACGATGGATATTATTTGAATCCTATTTATTCCTTATAAAATATGTCAAAACAGTAGAACTGCAATTCTAATGGAAGATTCTTACATGAAGGGTAATACTCTACAATAGTTTATGAACAATTTGTATTATCTTTTTTTTTTAATATATATTTTTCTGTCTTTTGACTTTGTTTTTTTCTTAATTTTCTAGTCAGAATGTTTTATTGTTAAATAGTTTTCCTTATTTTTAAAGATGTATATTTTATTTAATCCTACCTTTATTTAATGATTTGCATTTGGTTAATTTGTACCACACTGATGGCAGTATATCATATCACTTATTAAAAGCTTCATCAATGTTCTCTTTTTACGTTTGTTTATTGTTGTTTATTGTTGTTTTATTAATCTAAGTTTGTTTTTAGTTATTATTTATTTTTATACATGTATATTTTTTCAACCTTTTTAAATCATTACATGATTGTTCTATATCAAAACATAATATTAATGTCTAGACTTGAAATTGTATTTCCATTGTTGCAATTGTCACTTGTGTGTTCCTCAATTAATCTTGTTTATTTTGTTGTCATTAAATTTGTATAGCCTATTTTCTACATTCAAACATATGCCATAAAAATATTGCTGTCCTATCAGTGCTGAAAACTAAAAAAGTAGAAGTCCTATCAAAAATAAAGTTAAAAAAATGTGTGTCCTACTGCGTTTTGCACCGGTCCCAACCCCCCAATAAATATTGACCGGTCCCTAAAAAGGTCATTGCCAAAATTTAAGCAGATTCTAGATTTTTTGTCTACGATTTGAGACCCAAATAGTGTCAATGCTAAATATAAGGTAAAAAACCGAGTCAGCCTTTTCCCGCCATTAAAAAAAAAAAAAAAATCAAATATCGCAAAAAAGGAGTTCCATAACCTATCAATATTTTAAGCTTATTTCGTTCTTTTACTAATGCTAATCTGACTTATAATATAAATTAAAAATTCTATTTCTTTTTAATTTCACCTTACTACATCCTTAAGATGTCAGCAACAATCACTGAAAAGGTCCTTGTTGGCATATTATTGCCTCCGATACGGGTTGAATTTTGCTCGTTGTTTAAGACCGTTGACTACGGTGACCTATAATTGCTTACATTTACTTTCTTTGGTGTCTGGTGGATAGTCACAAGTAGAATTGGCAATCATGTCACATCTCTTTATTTTCATATTTATAAGATATCTTAGAGTTCTCATTTACGTAATACACCAGTTAATGAACAATACCGCAGTCGCAATGCTTGTATGTACTGTAAATTTTCTGAACGAACTCAATGTGTTGATGAAAGTAAATTGGTATCTAGAATTTCAACCCAAAGGAGAAAAATAATGGAAAGGTTAAGTCGTGTTTAAAACAGTAATGTATTCTTTATAAATCCCTTAGAGTACAATGCGAAAAAAGTGTAATTATAATCTTATTGATAAGTCTACTTCATAGACAGTAGTGCTGTTATTTAATTCGGTTATTGCATACGTTACGGTGAATGGTGAGATATACCATTTTAATCAAATTCTCCACAGGTTGAATTAATGATGTCCACAGGTAGAATTAATGATATCCACAGTAAGTTCCTATGTTTTTCGATAAAACTTGTTTTGACAATTTATATCTATGTCCTTTTTGAACCAGCTTTTCATATTGATATGTATAACAGCAGAAACAATTTTTTTCATTTTTTGTTTGTTTGACGTGAAGGGCAACACATTTGCACTCTTTTTACTATGGTTCATGCAATGTTACACTAATTTCATAATTATACTTTACGACAATAAAGATCATTATTAATAAATAAAGCGGAAATTTGTAAAACTTGAATTAGAATTACATAATATATATATGTGGCCTAATAAATGAATACTTAAGGATGTTCGCTTGTCATGTTTTGGAATTTTGTCAGATTTTCGGAATCCTTAGGTTTTATCCATTTGAATGCCTTAAAAATTTTGCCCATTGACCCCATTTTCTTTTTATAAATCTTTTACATGTATAATTATAAGCCATCTGTAAAAGTCTTATAAAATCCTTGTTATTTTTAATAGTTTTGAGCACTTAAACATGTCAATGATAAAGCTATGAAAAATCAGAGAGAACATTTTCCAAAATTTCAATGGCTAATATCTCGAAAACAAGCACATTGACCTATATTTTTTTGCTCTTTTGGTTCCTTTAATATTCCACTATCGATATATACTGGTGTTATGAAAAGCTTGTTATTTTGAAACTGAGTAGCGAACCTCCTTAAGTATGATTTACTGTTAATATGTGATGAAATATAGATAAAGGAAAGGATGTGAAGCGTTTTCGACAACTTAACTGCAACTCGTCAAGTGAGGGTCGAAATCTTCAACGATAGACACGTGTCTACACAAAATGTCGAGCTCTAAATCATTTCGATTCTTTGAAATTGTCATAAATTTAACTAAAAAAATTACAGAAAATTTAATAGAAAAGAAAAAAATTATCTTCAGCCAATCAAAAATTCCTACCGGACTATACAAATATAGGAACATCTATGGACAACCACTGGTGGTAATCTTTTCTAAATACAAGTACACGAACATGTGACTGGGTACACCCACAGGTACACGAACTGGAGAAGGGTTAAGGTACACGAACACTTGGCTTGGTACAGGTACACGAAAATGTGACTGGGTACAGGTACATGAACATGTGATTGGTTGCAGGTACACGATAGAGAAAACGTGACTATCTACTGGTACACGATCAGAAAACGTGACTGGGTACAGTTACACGATCATGTGATTGGGTAAAGGTACACGAACATAAATGGGCACAGGTACAAGATCATGTGACAGGGTACAGATTCTAGAACATGCGGCAGGGTACAAGTTCACGAACACGAACACGAACACGTGGATATGTATAGGTAAACAAACAAGTGACTGGATTTTAAAATAGTTAAGAGCATGGAACATTCCTCTTTTATCTCGATAAGTGAAATATCAGAAGGTATATAGACGTCTCTTTGCTGAACTAGTATACATTACTGTTTAGGGGCCAGCTGAAGCCCGTCTCCGAGTGTGGGATTTTCTCGCTGTGTTGAATACCCGTTGGTGGCCTTGGGCTGTTTTCTGCTCTTTGGTAGGGTTGTTGTCTCTTTGACGCATTCCCCGTTTTCATTCTCAATTTTATATTAAATAATGTACAATGAAAATCATGTAAGAAAATCATTTCACTGTAAAATGCCGTTATTAAACTTGGTCTGATATTGTATAGACGCCGGTCAATTTTTAACATAAATAAAATTAACAAAACACCAAATGACAACCACAGGTCAACAAGTGAAGGTGTTGCTGTCTCATTAACGTATACCTACATCCTTTTTATTCGTTTTGAATGAAATACAGGTGTCTCAGATACATATATATCGAGCTCTATATAAGCACTGTCTAAAACAGTTGTAAGTAAATTGGACTACAAAATATCTCACATTAACAATATAATAAATTATTCTCCAAATAAAATAAAACAAAGAGATCCCTGGCTTGGGATATTTGACGTGAAATTACAAAAGGTAGATGAACATTAAAATTTTCGAGATTGAGGCCGATTAAGAACTTGATAATATTGAATAGACATCTATCTGTTGTTAACCTTTATATGTCAGTTTTACCTATAAACGTATACCAAGTTCTGCTTTTATTTATAGTTAAATACATCAGAACACGCACGTAAGATATATAATAAAGGTATACTAGTCTAGAACAATGCGTTTGTCGTCTACATTTAAACATCTTTTTGTGCTCATTAACAAACCAAAATAGCCGACATTCATTGTTGTTCTACGAATATTTTTTTATTGTTAATACTTCAGTTTTGCAGAAAATAGACAGTTTACCTTCTAAAATCGCTACAAAAGGAAGGTAGGCGAGGAGGATATCCGGAAAATTGTCATAATTATCGTCTTCGTTTAGTTTAATGATTTACATTGCTGCAGTGAGATCTTTTACAGTTCGTGTTCTGTAACCATTAATGATACTCTCTAACCAATAACAACAGTATCACCTGTCATTTGTCCGGATGTACCCTTAGAGTTAAATCAGAAAGTGTTGCACCTCCGGATGCTAAAATAAATGAATTTATTGTGTCATAACTGTGCTTAAATATAGCAACGGATGCATTGCACTTAGTACTTTGAAATGATATGTTTGACTGTGTTATCTATTATAGCTACCGAGGGGAGGGTTTTAAATATATGATATATTTTATTGAAAACTCTACATCTATTAATTGGATAAATATCAGTCTTTTTCTGCACATTATTGCTGTATGTCCGCCATTACTGGATAACACAGACGTTCCCGTAGTTTTTAAAGTCAAATCATTTTTGAGAAAATGTCTGACGTCAACGTTCAAGAATTTATTAACTGAATGATTTGTCCGATTTTTTGATTTTTTTTTTTTTTTTTCTTTGTTCCACCATCTTTTTTTTTTTTTTATTGACACAACTTTGTATGTTGAACAATCTTTGTTTTCCCTGTGGAATGATTATAATAGTTTTGTGTTTAAGTTTTTTTCTGTTAAGTAATTACAAAGTATGATTGTTCTGTGGTTCCTTGGTTTCCACTTGCTCTTAGTATCGTCCTGTGGTTCCTTGGTTTCCACTTGCTCTTAGTATCGTCCTGTGGTTCCTTGGTTTCCACTTGCTCTTAGTATCGTTCTGTGGTTCCTTGGTTTCCACTTGCTCTTAGTATCGTCCTGTAGTTCTTTGGTTTCCACTTGCTCTTAGTATCGTCCTGTGGTTCCTTGGTTTCCACTTGCTCTTAGTATCGTCCTGTAGTTCCTTGGTTTCCACTTGCTCTTAGTATCGTCCTGTGGTTCCTTGGTTTCCACTTGCTCTTAGTATCGTCCTGTGGTTCCTTGGTTTCACTTGCTCTTAGTATCGTCCTGTGGTTCCTTGGTTTCCACTTGCTCTTAGTATCGTCCTGTGGTTCCTTGGTTTCCACTTGCTCTTAGTATCGTCCTGTGGTTCCTTGGTTTCCACTTGCTCTTAGTATCGTCCTGTGGTTCCTTGGTTTCCACTTGCTCTTAGTATCGTCCTGTGGTTACTTGGTTTCCACTTGCTCTTAGTATCGTCCTGTGGTTCCTTGGTTTCCACTTGCTCTTAGTATCGTCCTGTAGTTCCTTGGTTTCCACTTGCTCTTAGTATCGTCCTGTGGTTCCTTGGTTTCCACTTGCTCTTAGTATCGTCCTGTAGTTCCTTGGTTTCCACTTGCTCTTAGTATCGTCCTGTGGTTCCTTGGTTTCCACTTGCTCTTAGTATCGTCCTGTGGTTCCTTGGTTTCCACTTGCTCTTAGTATCGTCCTGTGGTTCCTTGGTTTCCACTTGCTCTTAGTATCGTCCTATGGTTCCTTGGTTTCCACTTGCTCTTAGTATCGTCCTGTGGTTCCTTGGTTTCCACTTGCTCTTAGTATCGTCCTGTGGTTTCGTACTTACATTTAGTTTCACCCTGCAGTATATTAGTTTCCATCTTGCGTTTATTGAAAACTCTTCTTACATGCAGTTTAATTTTCTCTGTTAGCAAGGAAATCAGTGTAGAATATATAGCACGAACAATTACATGGAATGTGTGGCAGCTGAATTTTATCATGTTATGGTAACGTCTATTTACTTTTATATGTCCGAAAAAGCAATAGTGATCAACAAAGAGCAAATATTGCGTTATGGTTACACAAAGTAGACTTAAATCGAGAGTCCGGTCTATAATTGATTATGAATTACGTATGTTCATGGAAATACAATTCATCTTTTAAAACATATCTTTATTTTTTCAGCATTGCCGCCAGAAGTTTACAATATTTGGGAATCGTATCCATGGAGATTTGGAGAGCCTTTCTGTATCTTTAAAGCTTTCCTTTTGGAATCAACTTCTTACGCATCTGTGTTGACCATCACAGGTTTTACGATAGAGAGGTACATTGCTATCTGTCATCCTATTGTAGGACAAAGAGTGTCAAGACAATCTCGAGCAATAAAATGTATAATTGTGATCTGGATTATATCCGGAATAGTCGCCTTACCATATCCGATCCACACAAGGACGTTTTACTATTTAAAAGATCCACGAACATCATTACCATTGGAAGATACACTCGTTTGCAACATTCCTATAAAATGGCATGAACGAATGATAATAATGTTTCAAGTTTCTACATTTGCTTTTTTCTTTTTACCAATGACAGTGATTACTGTTATGTACATTTTGATTGGTATTAGACTTAGAAATACTGAAATAGGATCATCCAATGGGATTCTTACTTCTAGTGCAAAGAACACGACAACACGTGCAAGGAAAGCTGTTTTAAAAATGCTTGGTAGGTTTATTTAAAGCGATACTCACACCTGTTTCACAAAACAAAACGATTTATGGAATAAAAAAGAGGCGATATATACAAAGTAGACATTCATAACTCATAAGTCGAAGAGAAACTTACAATGCTATGGATAAAAAGACAGAAAACTACATAAAGAAAAGCAAGCACACTAAACTCTACATAAAAACAAAAGACTGAGCAACACGAATCCCACCAAAATCCGGGATGACCTCAAATGATCCTGCTGCACACGTGGCACGATCATGTGCTCTTGAAAAGTACAAATTTGGTGACGAGTCTTATCCAGTGATGTCACAATCGTAGAAAAAGAGGACGAAAATGAATATAAATACACTTATTATATGAATAAATTTTTTCATATTTACAATTTTATTTCATATACATGTATTGTCTGTCAATCAAAAGCCTCATCTGATTCATAAAATACTATGTTTTAGCTTTTTTAAAGTTTTAAATCAAATGATATGTGGGTATACAATTAATTGGGAAAACGCACAAGCAACATTGATTGTAACATACATTACACGTTCAAAGCGACATAAGATAATGTAAGACGAAAAAAAAAAAAAAAAAAAAAACCGAGTAGGGATAAAATGGATACACACAGAAATCAAAGTTCTTCTTCTTCTTCCAAAACATCTGGTATTAACTTGAATTGGAACTTGAGTGTATAAATATTCAATATTTGTACACTGTAGGAAAATACGAAATGTATCTGTACTAGATTAAGAAACAGGGAGAAAAGCGACGCTCGCCTCGGTTTTCTTTTGTTTCGTTGCGAGGACAACTTCATTTGATATTTTCCTAAAATATATGCACATTGTTTTATCCTGCCTGACATTTACATTTAAATTCTAAACGTTTAATTTATTTAAACGAAATTGACACGGCTTAAACATAAACCGCGAAGAAGACCACAAGACTTGAGATGTTGATGAAACAAATTGTATACTATACAAATAAAGCAAAACAGTTATTCGTGTACCTGTTCTTTGAACATTAGATTGCTGATTGCAGGGCAAATAATGTTATAAATACAACGAAAGTGCGATATCAATAAATCTATATTCAGTGAATTGTAGATACTAAGTAAATTGCAGATACTTAGTGAATTTTAGAAGCATTTTGAAAAAACACGTTATTTCCATTCAAATACCAATTCTTTCATAAACAAAACAAAACTGTAGAAAAAAGCCGAAACTTATTATTAAGATTTTTTTCTAGTTAACATAGCAAGAGGAAGTGAAACGGAATCAAATGAATTGTTCAGCAAATGATCATTGTTTGTTTCTGCTGATTTTACGCGTAAATAATGCAGTGCCATTCCGATTAACGAAAAGTTAACACCAAACACTGAAGCAGGCAAAGACGTTTTATATTAAAAGCCTAAAAATAATGAAGTTATTAAGAAAATACTGTTTAATCAATAGAACACAATAAACAAGCCATTTGTAATGATTTTCTGCATTGAAGAATATATTAAGCTAATATAATACGGTCGTTAAATAACGAATGGGATTTACAAATGTTATTAAAAATATTGCGCATTTATAATCTGCTTGCAATAATATGACTTACTGTTTCCTGAAGATATATATTTACTTGTAAAAGTAAAAAAATAAATACATCTATAAATAAATGGAATTGATATATATATAATATTGTTTTCTTGAAAACAGTTGCAGTTGTAGTAGCGTTTTTCCTTTGTTGGGCACCTTTCCATGCACAACGTTTGATGACGTTGTATACAAAAAATTGGACTCCTGAAACTATGGAATTCCATAGCCATCTATTCTATATATCAGGTAAGTTTACTGTGTTTTTATAAGGTATTTCAAAAATATAAGAACAAATTAATAAAAAAAAAAGGCTTACAAAACCTTTATTCAAGATCAGAACATGTCAGAGCGACAATTAATGTTTATCAAAAGGAAATTTGAACTAAAAACTGAGTAATGAATCGGTTCAAAAATAGATGCCAGGAGACAATAAAACAAAATTTACACATCTACAAATATTTCATTGTGATTGGTCCGTAAGAATTTCTTTCCTTGATACACACTTCAATAAACCATGTTACCGGAACCGCATAAAAATATACTTTCGTTACCTATATAAACACTGTGTAGATTTCGCATGATTAGAATCCAAAAAGGTAAAATTTTAAGAAAAAAAAATGACTAATGTTTAGGTTGAGAGTTATAAGGATCAACACATTTCACATTTGTTCTCCAGGTTATTGGTTTCTAAACTAAACTGATGACTCACATACTTTACATAAAAGTCATTTGAACCTTTAATCGGTATGTGATATGTGTTATCATTAAAGATGGCATATTTTGGAATTAATAATGATTCACTCATATGGTCTTTGCATCTGAAATGAACTCATCTATTCTAAAAACGAGTTGTTGGCATGATATTGGTTATGTTCTTCTCGAATATTCTATGATGGTATGATACTGAAACCCTAACGGGAGGGATTGTGCTTGATTTTCATATGGTGAAGACATAATCTTTCAATCAATTTAATTGAGGTCTGGAGCTGGCATGTTAGTAACTGCTAGTAGTCCTTTGTTAATTTATGATGATCATTGTCATTTTGTTTAGTTTCTTCTGTTACCTAGAATTCTAACATCGGACTCGGACTTTTAAAACTGAGCTTTACTGTTCGTATTGCTATGTGTTTGTTTATTCTACATTGGCTAGAGGTAAAGGGGAGGGTTGAGATCTCACAAAACATGTTTAACCCCGCAGCATTTTTGCGCCTGTCCCAAGTCAGGAACCTCTGTCCCTTGTTAGTCTTTCATGTTTTTTTTTAAATTTTGATTCATATATACTTTTCGGAGTTTAGTGTGACGTCCATTTTCTCTGAACCAGTATACATTTATGTTTAGGGGCCAGCTAAAGCCCACATTCGGGTGCGGGATTTACTAGCTGTGTTGAAGACCCATTGGTGGCCTTGGGCTGTTTTCTGCTCTTTGGTCGGGTTGTTGTCTCTTTGACACATTTCCCGTTTCCATTCTCAATTTAATCCTATGGTTAATCAACAACATAAAATAGAGCAACAAATCAAAAGACATCTACAGGCTAACTTATGGACTTCAGCAATAAACACAAAAGTACAGGTTAATAAGTCTTAGACTAGTATTGCATGCAGAAAATTATACATTTACACCCAGAGAACCGGATACAATTGATGACTTGCGTCTTCAAAGCTTTAGTTTCAGAAGAGGTATTTGTTACTAGAGATCGCATGTTTGTTTCTCTCCCCTTATACATTATCTGAAGATTGCATCGTAAAATGATTTTTTATTGTCTGTCAATTATCCTAGTAAGACAGTGCTTCTTTGCGTGTTCTTTTTCATTCAATTAACACTCAATTTTGTAATTTTGGTGATCGTCTTTAAACAAACAAAAAAACGACTGATTAGTATTATATTGGAATATGTTAAATGCTTGTAATGTTTTAAGTTTTGTGTTACATTAAGGCATGTTTTAATTTCATAAGTTGTCTTTATTTAATTTCAGGTGTATTGTATTTCGTCAGTTCTACAGTTAATCCTATTTTGTATAATCTTTTATCAAGAAAGTTCAGATATGCCTTTAAACGAACGTTTTGTAGATGTTGCATAGATCTTGATAAATTCCCAACTTTTTATAAATTAAAAGCAATATTCAGGAGTAAAAATGATCCAGGGACAACGACGCCTAGTGGAATGCGATATATGTTTCAACAGAAACCAGTTAGGATGAACACGGTTTACGGTCCGAAGAATTGCACTTCATCACAACAGCGACTTCTTCCAAATAATAATGTTGCAACTAGAGATTCAGTTTTGAAAATATCGAACGGATCTGGATCGTCTTCTGATAGTGGGTCGCATGCGCACTCAGACGGCCGCCTACATTATTTGTGCCGCCATAAAAGTTGTTCAAGTAATAGGACGCGACCTAGTATTGAAAGTCAAATGTTCTATAAACAAAATAATAACGCATCTTGTCAGGATATAGACAAACTAAGAAAATTAAGTTACGTGAATAAAAATCCGCTGATGCCGACATTTAACTCCGTTGCTGCGGTGGCAGACATCGGATTGAACAGTAATTGTTTTTGAGGAAGTAATGCTCAAATTTTAAAATCAATTATATGTGATATATTAAAAATGGCTATATTGTTTGTCTGTCTATACTGTTATTTATACATGTTAAACTTGTGAAATAAATATCTTATTTTTACAGTAAACTGTCACATTTCAAAGTGTTAAGCAATTGGCTGCTACATAATGCTCAAGGAACATGATCAATTACGGAATATGACTTTAAAATTATATCAAATACACTTTCATTTTTATGACATTAAAGTACATTTGTACATATGCATATCTGATTTGTACATAGAAGGAAGGTGGTGTGAAATATATCATCTCTAGATTCCTCCACCAAGCCGTGCTAACGAGGGGCGTCTGACCGACTCTGCAGGATGTACAAATACGCAGCCTCGTCCGGTTAGAACGGCGATGATACATTCGATGCCACATGGAGGGAGAATGCCACACTGTGTGCATGTTGATGTACCATTGCAACAACTTTTCAATTGTTGAAATGGTGGCCTTCTTAATTTTGTTTGCCTCTATCCAAAACACCTTCAGCTTCCAATGGCAGTTATAATTTCCGCCCTTCATCACGGTCGACTGACCCCTTCACAGAACCCACCAACAGATTGTTCTGTTTATTTTTTTTTCTCGTTCTGGATATGCATGCAATATTTGCCACTAGACGTTAAGAAAAAATCAATCAATCAAGAATAAAATCCAGCAAAAATAAGGTTAGATGAAAAACGAGTTTCATTTACCTTTTCATGTCAAAAAAGAAATTATACAAAAATAATAATACTACTTATATTTTACGAGAGTGGCCGGAATGTTCAATCTGTAACCGTAAGAACAACTAATTTGACTGAGCTAAACGCAGTTTTATGAAATAGTCAAGTAAAAATCTCAACATAGAATAATCTTTTCAAAATCAATCTATTTTGAGTCCTACAACTGAATGTGAAAAATCTTTGGAGGACTTGATGATGATGGGAGTTTTTAACGACCTTGACTGGCTATACAGCCCTCTCACGGTCGGTTGGAGGACTTGAAACGGTAGCCTAAGTACTATAACCATACTTCACCAAAATAAAATTTTAAAGACAGAGTTTGTTATTTGGATTTTGTCAATACTGAAGTAATGGGTACATGGCTTCTGGTACCCTAAGAAACTGGTTTTCCAACAGCAGTGTTACCGACCCAGTTGTAGAAACAAAGCATAGTTTGAATTCCGTGTTCGCAGTAAAACAACACTGTAAAAGAAATAAGAATATGTGGTATGATTGCCAATGAGACAACTATATATATATATATATGTATATATATATATCCATAAATGACCAAATGACAAGGATTAAAACAACAATAGGCCACTGTTCACAATTAGCAAAAAACATACAGTACTGTGAAGTATTAAAAGTATCGGCTGAAGAAATGTGAAATAATTCAGAAAAGAAAATCTATAGCTGGATTTAATCTAAAAAAAGAAGAACAAATACGGCAGACAGCAACCAACGACAACCACTGAATTGCAGGCTACTTGAAATGTATCTACTTTATCGATTTAAGAGATTTGAACATCGTTATACTTGTACTGTTGCCTAAATTTTAAGCAGGCACATAAATAATCTAGCTGGTGCTTGTGCGCGCTTAAACTTCCTCTGAACTTTAACAGTTACAGCACAACATTTGAGAAAACGTAAACAAATATGCAGTGGGAAAAGACTTGATTCGTCATGGGAAGTAAGAAAATAGTTAACGGAAGTCACTGGTTACAAATAGTACATGTAGTATGGACTACAATCGCAGCGATAGCATTTGTGTCGACATGCATAATAAACATTTCTTGTAATAAAACGCACCATTATCCCTCCTGTCATTCAAAACACATTACCGGTTACTGTTTGTCTTAGATGTATGATAATAGAACCATAAAAACTACAGAAGACGAAGACATTCCAACACGGAAACATTTGGTATTGACAAAACGACTTCCTATCAAATCTGATAATATTATTTGTGTGCTTCTTTATCCTAATATGTACAGTCACGTCAAATTTGTTGATCATTGCGTTTCTATATGTGACCCAAATGTACTTCAACAGGCATGTTAATATCATATATCCAGCAGGTTACTTTACTTATATCTAGTTTTCTTGCCGGTATTTCTTTTATTTGGATTGTACATGTAGCACTCATCGTTTCAGAAGGATAGCTGGTTATTCTATTGTTGGTAACCCAAAATGAAAAGAACGTCACGTTGGTAGTAACTCGTTGAATTTCCATTGTCAATAAAACATTTTCATCCAATCTATTCTTTTGAAAATATTATCAACAATACAATAAATTCTGAAACGACATAATTGTTAATGGGTAGGCGGTTGAAATGACAAGAAGATGTAAGGATACTTCTCATTGTAGTTTTTGTTTCTCAATTGGCCATTTCAAAATCTAAAGGATTGTGAGTAATTTTATTGTTTTCACCCAAAATGAAAATATCGTTACGTCATTGGTTAAATTTCTATTGTTTAGGACACTTTTAACCGATCACGACGTTTTGATTTTGTACACTTTTGAAAATATGACCCAAAATGCATTAGCATCTGAAACGGCGAATTGAACGCCACTTTTTGTGCTACATGAATTCACTGAGATAGGTCCCTGTTTTTACGAGTACATTTTGGTACTTATTTCATAAATCATGTAACGTCTGTTATTTCATTGTTCAAGTGACATATCATTCTGTTAATAGCCACCGTCACAGTACCCAAATTGCACCCATTTAGCAAACATAGCAGCGAAAGTCTTATAAGTTTTCTTAGAGACTAAACAATTTGTATTTTTTTATTTGACATTATGCACGTCTGTTAATTTAGCTAAATATATCTAAATATACACAAAATGTTCACAGTATATACCAACAGATGAAGTATTCACCGGAAAAGTAAAATCTACAGAAACGTCGCGCATGCACGACGTCCCCAAAAAGTCAACTTTTAAAAATGAGACCCATTGGTGGCCTTCGGCTGTTGTCTGCTCTTTGGTCGGGTTGTTGTCTCTTTGACATATTCCCCATTCCATTCTCAATTTTATTTTAATTAAAATATGTTACAGGCATCTATTTCTTTAAAAAAAATGAATAGTAAGCATGGAATATTGTCAAATTGTTCTAAATATTTCGAGAAATAAAACGAAACATCCGTTATTCGATTTTACGGATGTGAATTTAAGCATAGATGTAATTTTGGTATTTCTCATTACAGAATCATGGATCGTTTGGAGGTCGGTTCAAACCCATTTTTCTATGATTCAATACGGATTCAAAATTAAAATGGTAGCACTATATAGTAAACAAAGATACATCTACAGAATAAACACAGAATGGAAACTTTTCTCTGGATCATAAATAAACAATAAACGTAGGTGAAAAAACTGTCAAAATAGGTGCAATTTGGGTATCCTCACGTTAGACTATGCAGGTGTTTTCATTTGCGTTTGTATTTCTTTTACGACAGATGGTCGAAAAGAGGAGGTAATTCCTGTTTGATCTCAACAAATGTTGAGGCTATCTAGACTACGTGTTGTTTGTTATTATTTGCCTTTGATTGTTTGAATCGTCTATTTGTTCTGAGGAGTCGGAGTGTTGGTGTGTTGATGTGATCTTGTATTGTCCAATATTTTATCCTTTTAATGTTTTATACAAATAAGAAGATGCAGTTACCTTTTCAAAGCACCTACATGTAGCCTCCCTTCATTCTGTTTGAATTCGTGCAAGTCTTACTAGTAAATATATTTTAAACAAAAAGCACTCGTCAAACTCATCATCTAGGCTATTCATTTTGTACGCCAAAAGTGCGCGAAATGCCAAAAGACTCATCAGTGACACTCAAATAAAAAAAGTTAAAACGCCAAATAAAGTACGAAGTTTGAAAGCATTGAGGACACAAATTCCGAAAGGTTTTGCCAAATACAGCTAAGGTTATTCTTGTGGTAAAAAATCCTTTGAATTTCGAACTTTTCATTGTTTTTTTTTTTTTCAAATGAGATTTTTCAATTTTTTCCGGATATTATCATTGTTGAAAATTGAAGATGTGTTCAGCTTGCAGTGAATAAAGATACGTTCTGGTTTTTTTTTCTTCATCTAATTCAGTGTTTATGGTTTGACAGTTACTGAACACAGTAGAAACAAATCTAAAAAAATGTTAACACCAGGACAATTGTCTCAACAGTGCTTTATAAAAAAAAATGTTAACACCTGGGGTCTGTTGTTCGACTTGTCGTTAGCACTAACACTGCGTTAAATTTGCCTAATCATGTGATTAAATTTAATCATGCGATTAGTTTGTTGTTCAACTTGTGATTAACCTTAATCACTTGATTAAATTGTAATTAAACTAAAACACCTATAATCGTTGCGTTAAATATTAATCACCTCATTAATTCCAACATGGCGGATGTTGTCCAATGGAATTTAGGACCTTTGCCTAGAAAAGAAAGAGTTTTTAGGGGCCAAGACCCCCTACAAATGAATTTTTCGGATGAGCAGTTGCGCCAAAGATTTAGGTTTGGAAGGGAGAGCATTGAATACATTTCAGACTTGCTCAGAGATGATCTACAAAGATCAACTTCAAGGTGCACAGCACTGAGTGTTGAGGAGCAGGTGATGATTTCTCTTCGTTTTTTTGCCAGTGGCTCACATCTTCACGTAATAGGAGACACTATGGGCCATGACAAAGCTACTGTGTCGAGGGTTTTAACCAAATTTACTGATGCATTAATTGCAAAGAGGGACCAGTTTATTAAATGGCCTTGTACGCCGGATAAGTTGAATGCAACAAAAATGGTTTCTATGAAAAGCAGGCTTCCCAATGTTATTGGCTGTGTCGATGGAACACATGTACGTATTCAAGCCCCCGAAGATGATGAGCCAAGCTTTGTCAATCGCAAAGGCTTTCACAGTGTGAATGTGCAAGGAATTTGTGACCAAAATTGTAAGTATTTAATGGGATTGAGCTTCAAAGCTGCGTTTCGTCCATCTTCATCTGTAAACTTTGTCTTGTTTCAACACATCCGGTACGTCACTTTTCTATTTATAGGAGTTATTTATGGGTAGTCAAGGTCGTTAAAAACCCCCCTCGTCACTTCTTGTTATCAGTTAAAAGCGAGGTAACTCTAACTTGTTTTTTACGAACTGCGGTCGGAGGCAGATTCATTTTTTCTTAGGGACTGGTCATTTTCTTTCAATAGGGTGGGGATGGGAGAAAACAGTGGAATTTATCTGGTTTTTTTTCATGTCCCACCTTGAGGAAGGAAAATAAATTCAAGACCCCGCTTCCAAAGACACTAAAATAAGAATAAGTTTTTACTTGTGGAAACAAGTACCTGCCAATTACTTTACCAGTTATATATAGACCGATATACATAAACTATGTTCAATGAATTCTGAAACCAACTACAGACATGATTAGTAAGCAAGTTGTGAAATATATCACCCCGTCAGAAGGAGCTAAAGGAAAATGCCAGCGTTATAGTCTCATTGACATTTATATCCACACTGAGACTACTATAACACAAAGTAGTCTCAGATCCACACCTTCATTTTGAATGAAAATTTTGTTGACCCTTTTTGCTAAAACATAAAATAATTGTGAAATGAACTAATGTAACGGTTCCTGACTTGGAGCATGTATATATCATAGTTTTTGTTTGTTTTTTTTTTTTTGAAAAGGGGGGCGTACGCCCATTACGCCCCACTTGGACCCGCCCTGATTCATGGACAATTTCAGCACAATGTTCATATGTACCCTTAATCAAAGAACCCGGTTAATTAACTTTAGATAAAATACATTATTCAAAGAATTGTTGAAACTTATGACTTGACTCTAAACAATTGAGCTGAGCGGACTGAGGCTAAAACAAAATTAATGTCTTTTGTACCAAAACATTCTATCTTGTTGTATATATAGAAAAAATATAGACTTTATTCAAACAAAAATGTTCTCAAATTCTTCTATTTACCGGTAAATTTGGATAGTGAATGGTATTGAAAATAAATCTTGGTATGGACTCCTATTCTGGGACAGTCGTGTAACAGTACAACATAAGAACAAACTGTAAGAATCAGTTGAAAAGGGCTTAACTCATCAGATGGATACAAATAGAAATACATCTAACAAAAACACCCAGTAGACGTGGCCGGGTACATGTATATACCAACAACAAAACACACAAGTACAGATCTGAGAGTACTCGCAGTTACTGATAGCTATATAAAAAGAATATGTGGTATGATTGCCAATGAGACAACTCTCCACAAGAGACCAAAATGACACAGAAATTAACAACTATAGGTCACCGTACGGCCTTCAACAATGAGCAAATCCCATACCGATTAGTCAGCTATAAAAGGCCCCGAGATGACAATGTAAAACAATTCAAACGAGAAAACTAACGACCTAATTTATGTACAAAAAATGAACGAAATACAAATATGTAACACATAAAAAACGACAACCACTGAATTACAGGCTCCTGGCGTGGGACAGGCACATACATACAGAATGTGACGGGGTTAAACATGTTACGGGATCCAAACCCTCCCCTTACCTGGGACAGTGGTGTAACAGACATAAGAACGAACTATAAAAATCAGTTGAAAAGGCTTAACTCATTAGATGAATAAAAATACAAATACTACAAATATAAGTGGACGTAGCCGGGTACATTTTGGAGATGAGGTACGGTTGCCAATGAGGCACGAATATATATATCAGTGAATCGACATGACAAAATGTGAAAAAAAGTAAATCAAAAGAATAAACAACTTTCTTATTTGGGTCAAAAACCATCAAGAATGATCTACAGATAAATAATTAGTATATCATTCATATCTCAAATTTTAGGTCTCTTTACAAATGTAAGTGCTAACTGGCCTGGGTCATGTCATGACGCCCATGTTTTTAAAACTTCTGCAGTTGGAATCCATCTGCAGGATCAGTATACCAGTATCGAACAAGGTGTTGTTTTAGGAGACAGTGGTTACCCATGTCGTCCGTTTCTGCTTACACCGTTTAGGCAACCAAGAGAGCAGAGGAACACAACTTTAATAGAGCTCATATAACAACAAGATGCACAATTGAGAGAACGTTTGGAATTTGGAAACAAAGATTTCGACTTCTGAAAACCGGTGTAAGCATAACGAATAAATACTGTTCATATAAGTTATTATTTCAAGTAAGTGTAGAGGACATGAATAAATGTTCTGCAAACTATAAACATGGATGGAGATCAGACCAGCAAATTTTAGAAAGCTTCTTTTGTTGAATTTACCTTTGATAAGAAAATCCAAAATTTGTCACCTCATTTTTATATGATTGTTCGTTTTTAATGCACATTAGCAAATATTTCATGGATATTCAGGAATTCTAATTCTGTGTCATGTTGGTCTCTTGATGAGAATTGTCCACATAACCTCTTATTTTATACCTGAATATTCATCTCAATAATTGGACCAATCTATCAGGAATAGTTCTTGTTTTATAATTGTTTGAGGCACGTTTGAATTGACAACTATTTAACGAAGAAATATAAGCAGCATCTTTTAGATTTTCGATCAAAATACGCATTTTGGCTATTTCATAGCTAATTTATCCAATGTTGGATAAACGTCAATCAGAAATGTACGGCCATCTACAAGGTGCAATAGTATACCATACCATATAATGTTGCCAATAAAAGACTCCGATATGAAAAACTGTGTAACATTTTTTTTTTAATCAGCTTCTTGATTTACAACCAAAACAAAACAAACAATATAAAGCATATGATTGACACTGAGCAACCAACGACAACCATTGAATTGAAACTTATCACTATTAGTACAAACTGTATATTTGGTGAATGCAACGAAATGATATAAAAAAGATGTGGTATGATTGCCAATGAGACAACTCTCCACAAGAGACCAAATGACACAGAAATTAACAACTATAGGTCACCGTACGGCCTTCAACAATGAGCAAAGCCCATACCGCATAGTCAGCTATAAAAGGCCCCGAAATGACAATGTAAAACAATTCAAACGAGAAAACTAACGGCCTAATTTATGTACCCATTGCTAATGTTCTATTGGCCAACGGTTGTATCAGTAAGAAAGTATATAAGAATAGTTTTTTGTATTTTTTCAGTGTTAAGTATACCCATAAATTCTTCTGTCATCCTGTTTTTTTAATCTTTTATGTTAAGCAAACGTTAATGTAACATGTATGATCTGCACTGAAGACCTATTGGTGACCTTCTGTTGTTGTCTGTTCTGTGGTCGGGTTGTTGTCTCTTTGACACATTCCCATTTCCTTCTCAATTTTATGATCTGTTCTTTCCTCCTTTAATAGATGTACCACCAAGGAGTGGATTATAGTGTTAAGGAGGAAATTAACCAAGCTGTATCATCACATATTGAATGTGCGGATTTGGGTACCCAATTCAAGAACATTAAATCACTACCAAAAAAAAAAAATGCCAAAACACAATTTTTGCATTTTGGGGGTCTTCTTAGAGGTTCGCATTTTAGTCATTGCTATCTCTGTAAAATCAAAGACAACAGTTGGAAATAAGAAAACCTGAACAAATGTTTGGGTTGAAAATTATAAGGATTAGACACATTTTCAAGAGGTCAAAGGGATGTATATACTGGGCCGATGACTTACACACTTCACATATCATTAAGTTTATGGGACAACCATGAGCGTCTTGATGTATGTTCCACAACATGTTGAATCAATGAGACTACAATTTTTAGGAAATGTTTCAAACCATTCCATTTGCATGTCTCTATTCTAAAAATGACATGGTTTAATTACAGATTAGGATGAGACCAGATCGAGCATGCAAATTTATTCTAGCGTGTGCGATTCTACACAATATAGCCATGATGCTGAAAGAACCAATAATAGATAATGATGATATTCCAGAGGAACAACCAATGATACAACCATACATGGGACAACAAGATGGCCGAGGAATAAGGAACCATTATGCAACAAATTTTTCTCATAATAAAAAAATGAGTTGAGAATAACTTTCATACCAGTTTTGTTTTATCCTTTTCTTATCATGATGACCATCCTTTAGTTGTACATACATATACTGTAAATTCTGAAATTATTGCATGTATTTATTAATGGGGGCATTGATTGTCATTTCTGGAAATGCTGCATACAAACAATAATACTACGAAAATTTAACATGAAAGTTTTCGCGATAATAAAAACATCTGAATTTATTTATTTCTATATTTACAGTATATCTTGTGTAACTTTAAAAGATAACAGAATGAACAAAATTGTTCTTTCGACAGCGTCTAAATCTTTTAAGTAATAACACTTTTTTAAAGTACATAGATCAGTAACAATTAAAAATAACAACATTAAAACAAAAGAGTTTTTCAAGAATCTTCAAAACAAGATGACATTGCAGCAAGGTAAGCAGCTTGAGAACCTGTCAGTGTTGGAGGAATAGTATTATCCTCATTCAACTTTTCAGCAGTTGGATTTGTATGGCAACCTTTTCTGTCTGTTTTCTCTTTTCTGTCTGTTCTTTGACCAGCTGTCGCTGTTCTGTGTATAATGACATCTGCTCCTTCAAGACTTTGATTTGCATTTGAAAAACATCTTCTTGGGTTACACGTCTTCTTTTCTTAATAACATTTATACTTGGAACAGATATATTTTCAGTGGATTCACACATTGCAGTTACAGATCTGCTGGGTAGCCCAACTGTGGTATTGAGAGGCAAGGAGTTAACCAATATCATTGGAGAAAGCGGTATTCTTGTAGGTGCAACAGCAATTACTTCTGGTTGGACGTCGACAGTATTTTCAATCTCATCATCGTCGGATTCCTCATTTGCTGAAAATATAAATGAGTTGTAAACAAAAAAATACAAATGTTATAGGCGTAACACGCCTTGTGTGGAGCAGGAGAGTTAAAAACTATGAATTTTGTTTGTGTTAGTTTTGTTTAGTCTTGTTTTCATAAAGTGTTTTGTAGATTGGTGGTATTCTTCAAATTTTAAATTATGAGTATGTAGTCTCAATTTGATGTTGCAAATCAAAATGATAATGGTTGTTTTATTTGTAAAGGAATAGTGTGGTTGTTGTTGGTTTTTCTTTTGTGGGGAGGGAACATTTTTTCCGGAATTTAATATAAAAACTTTGTTTTTATAAAAACATCAATTTTATATTTTTCCTAAATTTTCAATGGATATAATTAATTGTTTTCACTGTAATAAGAAAAAACCGCAATAGTTTTGTATTTTTTAATATAAAGAAATATATATTTTTTTCAATCGCATTGTTGTTTTATTTCGATCTCAGTTGGTTTTCGAATGTCATCCTCCAAAGGAAATGAAGTTTATTCCTATTCACAGAATTAAACTGGTTTGGCATTGGTTACGATTTGACTAAGGTACGAATTGTCGTAAACCCACTATAACTGACTGGTTGCCTTACGTTCGCACATTTTAGTTACCAGGCAAAGGCGCATGGTTGCGTTAAATACATTAAATAATTTGATGAAGATGGGAAAGTTCACGCTGAATTAATAAATGGTAAATTTTCATGAGTAATCAAAGTAACCAATGTGGTATACTTTCCTCCGTAGTTAATTTGAAAACGTAACAAAACTGATTTAGGCAGAGACCGATCTATTTAGGTCAAATTCCATCAATCATTCCGATTTTGTTTCATTGATCCGTTGATATATGAACTAAATAGATAATCAATATGTGGATAGTAAAAGGTTTAAAACCTTAAAATTTCACTAAGCAGTTTTATTTTGATGTGCATTCTTTCATGCACATTAGTCATTAGCGTTGTAGTACATATCTATTTTTAGATACTATTTTTAGCAAAGTACCAAAGGGAAATTCCCAGAAAGGGAGAGCAGACGATAGTCGGAGAAAGTCGGTCTCATACATTTTAAGTTTCTTTCTTTTAAGTGGAAATGTAAAATTAAAAAAGATATTAGAGGTTGATTTGAATATAATAAAAAAAATAGGAACACAAATATACCTGCAGGAAGGCATTCAAAGCATGATGTTTCAATTCCTCCCTGTATTCCAGAAAAACTTGTTGAATCCTGTAACATGTTTACAACCCTCTCAACACTTGAAGATGGTTTTTTGGGGGCTGGACCTCCACCAGTTTTATTTATCTCTCTCCTATGCTCTGTGAAGGCCGACTTAGCTTTTGTTGTTAAGTTCCTCCATTTGTCCCTCACCTCCTTCTGGGTTCTGTTGGCAACACCAAGAGCATTTATTTTGTTTGTAATGTTGGTCCATATTTTATTTTTTTCCTGGTTAGTTGTACTGGTACTATGCTTTTCCCTGATTGTGGCATAATTTTTTTCAACCTCTGTCTGCAGGATGTTTTCCTCCAACTGGGAAAAGTTGGTTTTCCTCAATCTTGGCAGCTTCTTTGGATTTGATGTATCCTCCATTTTGTATGCAGTTGGCAGGAAGTTTAGGTGCTTGCTCAAGTGCATTTAGGGCAAATTTGCATGATGGGTGTTAATTTTAGCTTAATCAAGTGATTAAAATTTAATGCAGTGATTAGTTAATGCAATGATTAAAATATACTCAGCAACAGATTTTAATCATTGCGTTAACTAATCAAATGATTAGTATTTAACGATGCGTTAGAGTAAATCATTTGATTAGCTTAACGACAAGTCGAACAACAGACCCCAGGACAATTGTCTCAACAGTGCTTTATAATTAAATGTTAACACCAGGGTCTGTTGTTCGACTTGTCGTTAGCACTAACACTGCGTTAAATTTGCCTAATCATGTGATTAAATTTAATCATGCGATTAGTTTGTTGTTCAACTTGTGATTAACCTTAATCACTTGATTAAATTGTAATTAAACTAAAACACCTATAACCGTTGCGTTAAATATTAATCACCTCATTAATTCCAACATGGCGGATGTTGTCCAATGGAATTTAGGACCTTTGCCTAGAAAAGAAAGAGTTTTAGGGGCCAAGACCCCTACAAATGAATTTTCGGATGAGCAGTTGCGCCAAAGATTTAGGTTTGGAAGGAGAGCATTGAATACATTTCAGACTTGCTCAGAGATGATCTACAAAGATCAACTTCAAGGTGCACAGCACTGAGTGTTGAGGAGCAGGTGATGATTTCTCTTCGTTTTTGCCAGTGGCTCACATCTCCACGTAATAGGAGACACTATGGGCCATGACAAAGCTACTGTGTCGAGGGTTTTAACCAAATTTACTGATGCATTAATTGCAAAGAGGGACCAGTTTATTAAATGGCCTTGTACGCCGGATAAGTTGAATGCAACAAAAAATGGTTTCTATGAAAAAGCAGGCTTCCCCAATGTTATTGGCTGTGTCGATGGAACACATGTACGTATTCAAGCCCCCGAAGATGATGAGCCAAGCTTTGTCAATCGCAAAGGCTTTCACAGTGTGAATGTGCAAGGAATTTGTGACCAAAATTGTAAGTATTTAATGGGATTGAGCTTCAAAGCTGCGTTTCGTCCATCTTCATCTGTAAACTTTGTCTTGTTTCAACACATCCGGTACGTCACTTTTCTATTTATAGGAGTTATTTATGGGTAGTCAAGGTCGTTAAAAACCCCTCGTCACTTCTTGTTATCAGTTAAAAGCGAGGTAACTCTAACTTGTTTTTTACGAACTGCGGTCGGAGGCAGATTCATTTTTTCTTAGGGACTGGTCATTTTCTTTCAATAGGGGTGGGGGATGGGAGAAAACAGTGGAATTTATCTGTTTTTTTTTTCATGTCCCACCTTTAGGAAGGAAAATAAATTCAAGACCCCGCTTCCAAAGACACTAAAATAAGAATAAGTTTTTACTTGTGGAAACAAGTACCTGCCAATTACTTTACCAGTTATATATAGACCGATATACATAAACTATGTTCAATGAATTCTGAAACCAACTACAGACATGATTAGTAAGAAAGTTGTGAAATATATCACCCCGTCAGAAGGAGCTAAAGGAAAATGCCAGCGTTATAGTCTCATTGACATTTATATCCACACTGAGACTACTATAACACAAAGTAGTCTCAGATCCACACCTTCATTTTGAATGAAAATTTTGTTGACCTTTTTGCTAAAACATAAAATAATTGTGAAATGCACTAATGTAACGGTTCCTGACTTGGAGCATGTATATTTCATAGTTTTTTGTTTGTTTGTTTTTTTTTTTTTTTGAAAAGGGGGCGTACGCCCATTACGCCCCACTTGGACCCGCCCTGATTCATGGACAATTTCAGCACAATGTTCATATGTACCCTTAATCAAAGAACCCGGTTAATTAACTTTAGATAAAAATACATTATTCAAAGAATTGTTGAAACTTATGACTTGACTCTAAACAATTGAGCTGAGCGGACTGAGGCTAAAACAAAAATTAATGTCTTTTGTACCAAAACATTCTATCTTGTTGTATATATAGAAAAAAATATAGACTTTATTCAAACAAAAAATGTTCTCAAATTCTTCTATTTACCGGTAAATTTGGATAGTGAATGGTATTGAAAATAATCTTGGTATGGACTCCCTATTCTGGGACAGTCGTGTAACAGTACAACATAAGAACAAACTATAAAAATCAGTTGAAAAGGGCTTAACTCATCAGATGGATACAAATAGAAATACATCTAACAAAAACACCCAGTAGACGTGGCCGGGTACATGTATATACCAACAACAAAAACACACAAGTACAGATCTGAGAGTACTCGCAGTTACTGATAGCTATATAAAAAAGAATATGTGGTATGATTGCCAATGAGACAACTCTCCACAAGAGACCAAATGACACAGAAATTAACAACTATAGGTCACCGTACGGCCTTCAAAAATGAGCAAATCCCATACCGATTAGTCAGCTATAAAAGGCCCTGAGATGACAATGTGAAACAATTCAAACGAGAAAACTAACGACCTAATTTATGTACAAAAAATGAACGAAATACAAATATGTAACACATAAACAAACGACAACCACTGAATTACAGGCTCCTGGCGTGGGACAGGCACATACATACAGAATGTGACGGGGTTAAACATGTTACCGGGATCCAAACCCTCCCCCTTACCTGGGACAGTGGTGTAACAGACATAAGAACGAACTATAAAAATCAGTTAAAAAAGGCTTAACTCATTAGATGAATAAAAATACAAATACTACAAATACAAGTGGACGTAGCCGGGTACATTTTGGAGATGTGGTACGGTTGCCAATGAGGCACGAATATATATATCAGTGAATCGACATGACAAAATGTGAAAAAAGTAAATCAAAAGAATAAACAACTTTCTTATTTGGGTCAAAACCATCAAGAATGATCTACAGATAAATAATTAGTATATCATTCATATCTCAAATTTTAGGTCTCTTTACAAATGTAAGTGCTAACTGGCCTGGGTCATGTCATGACGCCCATGTTTTTAAAACTTCTGCAGTTGGAATCCATCTGCAGGATCAGTATACCAGTATCGAACAAGGTGTTGTTTTAGGAGACAGTGGTTACCCATGTCGTCCGTTTCTGCTTACACCGTTTAGGCAACCAAGAGAGCAGAGGAACACAACTTTAATAGAGCTCATATAACAACAAGATGCACAATTGAGAGAACGTTTGGAATTTGGAAACAAAGATTTCGACTTCTGAAAACCGGTGTAAGCATAACGAATAAATACTGTTCATATAAGTTATTATTTCAAGTAAGTGTAGAGGACATGAATAAATGTTCTGCAAACTATAAACATGGATGGAGATCAAACCAGCAAAATTTAGAAAGCTTCTTTTGTTGAATTTACACTTGATAAGCAAATCCAAAATTTGTCACCTCATTATTTATATGATTGTTCGTTTTTTTAATGCACATTAGCAAATATTTCATGGATATTCAGGAATTCTAATTCTGTGTCATGTTGGTCTCTTGATGAGAATTGTCCACATAACCTCTTATTTTTATACCTGAATATTCATCTCAATAATTGGACCAATCTATCAGGAATAGTTCTTGTTTTATAATTGTTTGAGGCACGTTTGAATTGACAACTATTTAACGAAGAAATATAAGCAGCATCTTTTAGATTTTCGATCAAAATACGCATTTTGGCTATTTCATAGCTAATTTATCCAATGTTGGATAAACGCCAATCAGAAATGTACGGCCATCTACAAGGTGCAATAGTATACCATACCATATAATGTTGCCAATAAAAGACTCCGATATGAAAAACTGTGTAACATTTTTTTTAATCAGCTGCTTGATTTACAACCAAAACAAAACAAACAATATAAAGCATATGATTGACACTGAGCAACCAACGACAAACATTGAATTGAAACTTATCACTATTAGTACAAACTGTATATTTGGTGAATGCAACGAAATGATATAAAAAAGATGTGGTATGATTGCCAATGAGACAACTCTCCACAAGAGACCAAATGACACAGAAATTAACAACTATAGGTCACCGTACGGCCTTCAACAATGAGCAAAGCCCATACCGCATAGTCAGCTATAAAAGGCCCCGAAATGACAATGTAAAACAATTCAAACGAGAAAACTAACGGCCTAATTTATGTACCCATTGCTAATGTTCTATTGGCCAACGGTTGTATCAGTAAGAAAGTATATAAGAATAGTTTTTTGTATTTTTTCAGTGTTAAGTATACCCATAAATTCTTCTGTCATCCTGTTTTTAATCTTTTATGTTAAGCAAACGTTAATGTAACATGTATGATCTGCACTGAAGACCTATTGGTGACCTTCTGTTGTTGTCTGTTCTGTGGTCGGGTTGTTGTCTCTTTGACACATTCCCATTTCCTTCTCAATTTTATGATCTGTTCTTTCCTCCTTTAATAGATGTGCCACCAAGGAGTGGATTATAGTGTTAAGGAGGAAATTAACCAAGCTGTATCATCACATATTGAATGTGCGGATTTGGGTACCCAATTCAAGAACATTAAATCACTACCAAAAAAAAAACAATGCCAAAACACAATTTTTGCATTTTGGGGTCTTCTTAGAGGTTCGCATTTTAGTCATTGCTATCTCTGTAAAATCAAAGACAACAGTTGGAAATAAGAAAACCTGAACAAATGTTTGGGTTGAAAATTATAAGGATTAGACACATTTTCAAGAGGTCAAAGGGATGTATATACTGGGCCGATGACTTACACACTTCACATATCATTAAGTTTATGGGACAACCATGAGCGTCTTGATGTATGTTCCACAACATGTTGAATCAATGAGACTACAATTTTTAGGAAATGTTTCAAACCATTCCATTTGCATGTCTCTATTCTAAAAAAATGACATGGTTTAATTACAGATTAGGATGAGACCAGATCGAGCATGCAAATTTATTCTAGCGTGTGCGATTCTACACAATATAGCCATGATGCTGAAAGAACCAATAATAGATAATGATGATATTCCAGAGGAACAACCAATGATACAACCATACATGGGACAACAAGATGGCCGAGGAATAAGGAACCATTATGCAACAAATTTTTCTCATAATAAAAAAATTAGTTGAGAATAACTTTCATACCAGTTTTGTTTTATCCTTTTCTTAT
Organism: Mytilus coruscus; assembly: GCA_017311375.1. Classification (NCBI taxonomy): domain Eukaryota; kingdom Metazoa; phylum Mollusca; class Bivalvia; order Mytilida; family Mytilidae; genus Mytilus; species Mytilus coruscus. Next base: position 78,832,077 of record CM029603.1, on the reverse strand, counting down.
CATGATGACCATCCTTTAGTTGTACATACATATACTGTAAATTCTGAAATTATTGCATGTATTTATTAATGGGGGCATTGATTGTCATTTCTGGAAATGCTGCATACAAACAATAATACTACGAAAATTTAACATGAAAATTTTCGCGATAATAAAAACATCTGAATTTATTTATTTCTATATTTACAGTATATCTTGTGTAACTTTGAAAAGATAACAGAATGAACAAAATTGTTCTTTCGACAGCGTCTAAATCTTTTAAGTAATAACACTTTTTAAAGTACATAGATCAGTAACAATTAAAAATAACAACATTAAAACAAAAAGAGTTTTTCAAGAATCTTCAAAACAAGATGACATTGCAGCAAGGTAAGCAGCTTGAGAACCTGTCAGTGTTGGAGGAATAGTATTATCCTCATTCAACTTTTTCAGCAGTTGGATTTGTATGGCAACCTTTTCTGTCTGTTTTTTCTCTTTTTCTGTCTGTTCTTTGACCAGCTGTCGCTGTTCTGTGTATAATGACATCTGCTCCTTCAAGACTTTGATTTGCATTTGAAAAACATCTTCTTGGGTTACACGTCTTCTTTTCTTAATAACATTTATACTTGGAACAGATATATTTTCAGTGGATTCACTCATTGCAGTTACAGGTCTGCTGGGTAGCCCAACTGTGGTATTGAGAGGCAAGGAGTTAACCAATATCATTGGAGAAAGCGGTATTCTTGTAGGTGCAACAGCAATTACTTCTGGTTGGACATCGACAGTATTTTCAATCTCATCATCGTCGGATTCCTCATTTGCTGAAAATATAAATGAGTTGTAAACAAAAAAATACAAATGTTATAGGCGTAACACGCCTTGTGTGGAGCAGGAGAGTTAAAAACTATGAATTTTGTTTGTGTTAGTTTTGTTTAGTCTTGTTTTCATAAAGTGTTTTGTAGATTGGTGGTATTCTTCAAATTTTAAATTATGAGTATGTAGTCTCCATTTGATGTTGCAAATCAAAATTATAATGGTTGTTTTATTTGTAAAGGAATAGTGTGGTTGTTGTTGGTTTTTCTTTTGTGGGGAGGGAACATTTTTTCCGAATTTAATATAAAAACTTTGTTTTATAAAAACATCAATTTTATATTTTTCCTAAATTTTCAATGGATATAATTAATTGTTTTCCACTGTAATAAGAAAAAAACCGCAATAGTTTTTGTATTTTTTAAATAAAAAATATATATTTTTTCAATCGCATTGTTGTTTTATTTCGATCTCAGTTGGTTTTCGAATGTCATCCTCCAAAGGAAATGAAGTTTATTCCTATTCACAGAATTAAACTGGTTTGGCATTGGTTACGATTTGACTAAGGTACGAATTGTCGTAAACCCACTATAACTGACTGGTTGCCTTACGTTCGCACATTTTAGTTACCAGGCAAAGGCGCATGGTTGCGATTTTGTTTAAATCAGGCCTACCTAACTTCCGGATAGACGCCATTTTGGAAAAACCGGTCATACTCAGAGAGGTAAGTGGTCAATTTGAAAGTCTGAATTTAGAAAATCGAGCAACCCAATTTTATATTTGATTAGTGTTTATGGTACTCTGAGTTGAAAATTTTGATGTTATCATATTTTGATAATTGAAATTTCTCAGGTTTTGAGAAATACTGCGATGTTTCTAAAAATGATGCGAAAACACATGTCTGGTAAAACCAAGTCTTGGTTTTATGAATTTTGACAATTGTTCCTTTTGGATAAGATATTTCTTAAAACTTAAGGTCCGATAAAGTTTAATAGGTTTTCGAATGTTTATATGATAACATCATTGCAGATCGGATGCAAATTATGCATTTTGACGCACATGTTATGCCTCTTCATTGTTATTCAAATGAGCGACCATAACCAGTTGTTTGTGTACTTCAACACATGATGTATCATTGAAACATGTAAGCATTGTATGGTATGAATATTTCAATATATCTGTTTTAATAACTACATTATATAAGAAAAATTTACATGATTTTACATGTAAATAATAAACTACATACATCTTGTATCAAGGGTATGTTTGTCTTTAAATTTTATTTATATAGTAGACTCTAATGTGATATTGTTTAAATACATGTAAATTATATTAACTTATTAATATATTGAAAACAATAAAGTAGAAAAAGAAACAGAAGACACCAAAAGGACATGTAAAACCTTTAAGTCAAACAAAATCTACAACATAAGACAAAAAGACAAATGAATGATGTAAAGACAAACAAATTTTGAAACACTACATAGCATCATAGTTATCATTATCTGCAGAACTGTAGCTCTTAAAGTCCTTTATATGATATTTTTAATTGTTTGTGGACCATAGAGTCTGGTGCACAAATAGTAAAAGATATAATACAGTATCTATAATATAATAGCCATTTGATTTCTAAATTATATCTATAATATAATGTAATAGCCATATCCATATCCATATTATATCTATAATTTAATAGCCATATCTATATTATCATGATTATATCTTTAATATAATAGCCATAACTACATGTATATTACATCTATATCTATATTGTACATGTATCTATAATATAAAAGTCATATCTATATTATATCTAGAATATAATAGCCATATCCATATTATATCCATAATATAATAGCCATATCTATATTATATCCATAATATAATAGCCATATTTATATTTATATCTTTGATAGAACCATTTAGATAAACTGTATGAGTTTGATATCTGGAAGAGTTAGCATATATCTTGTTCACCATCATGTAAAATATGTGGAATTAACATTTCTAATTGAAAGTAAAAAGTCTCACTAGGGTATAAACTAGTTGATGAATAGTGTTGGTTTTTTATATCTGTATTTGCATATAAAATCATGATTTACCATTGCAAAACAATATCCATCATTCATGAAATTATACTACTCTAGATATGTGTCCTTAGCTAGCGTACAATATTTATTTTGCTTTGAATGATCCAGTACTAGTCATGTTCATATTGATATTATGTCTTCATATAATTTCAGTCAATGGAAATACAAGGAATCCAACATCCTAGCTGAGTTTGCAATTTTCATACAGACTATGAAAACACTACTATAGTGTTCTTTAATTCTTTAAAACGTTGCACATGTTGTAGTGTTGTAACACATTACTTTTCATCAACTATATGTACAAAATGAATGAAAGAAGGTAAGATATTAAAGTAATAAGTCATATTTATATAGTTATTTTTACTTGTGAGAAAAGTTGCATGTAATATTTCATGGAAAATATTCTTTCTTCTTCCTGTATGTATATTGACTTACAAATGTAACTCTGTCTCAAATGAATTGGAAGTTCAAAGATTTAAGAATACAAACAAGTGCACATGTACATAAACAAACATTAAAATATTATTGTCTATAATTAAAATTGCCAAGTTCTCAAAATATTTTTATAGTCTACAGCTATTGCTATTGATCCGTTCTAGTGCATATTCAGTCATGTATTTGCAGATTTTTCATACTTTCGTACATTTACATGTAGGTGTAATTTAGATTGAGCAAAACTGCATGGAAAATGTGCTTGAACAGTTTACATTTAAAATATTGATGTACTTTGTAATCAGCAGCATAGGCAGATCCTTTGGGGGCCTTGGCCCCTTTTGTGGGAAAAATTTGGTTGATTATATAAGGAATTACTGAAGCATGACTCGAGCGGCCCCATTTGGTCAGTCAGCCAGCCCCTTACAAAAGTTTTGGATCTGCCACTGAGCAGCTACATGTATACCAATATAAAAATACCAGACAATCTAAAATAAGAGAATAAAACAACCACAAACTTTTTAATAGTTTGCAATCAGGACTACATTGACCTTCTTGATTTTTGGGTTCCAGACTGACAGGGCTGCCACTTTTAAGAACACACAATCATTGATTATTTCAATTCAAATTTTAGGTTGAAATGTTTTTGTAAAATTTACACATTTAATATATGATAATTTGATAAAGCATTGAAAATGTAAGGGTTTTTTAAAACTTTTTATATATGCAATAAAATGAGATGTGTTATTGTCATTAGACATTAATATATAATTCACATTTACATTGTACTTTTAAATTGCATATTGTATTTTTTCTTATATTGGATTTGTTTTCACTACATGTATAACATTATAATTTCAGGTTAGAATGGAAAACTGGTGAAGACGAAGGTTATAATTGTGATCTACATATTGATTAATATGAAGCAGATTTTGTTCTAAAGAGGGAAATAAATAAACAGTGTGTTTTATAAAGATGTTCAATTATTAACACAACAACAAAAATATTCAGTGTATGAGAGATAAATGGATATCAGTGTAAATAAAGACACTTTATTTTCTTTTCTATTCACACTTTTCAGTAAGCAGCTATAAATAGCTACATTACCAAGCTCAATTAGACTAATATTTGTTTAACCCTTTTCCAAATTATTTGCAATCTTTTATTATCTTGTTCAATTTGGTGGTCCTGAGATATTGGGTTTATAATGTATCTAGTGCTGGCAGTTTTTGTTGTTGTTTGTTTTACTTTTAAGATACATGGTCCTAGGATAAGCAAAGGATACCGTTTGTATGCAGATAAAACTGGATTATCCCAGTCGCATTGTACATTTTGTGTTTTATAAGTAGTGTAGTTTGTTGGTGTAAAATCAGGATCCTCACACATTTATAAATGCAAGTGTCAAACAAATAAAAGTTGATATGACCAAAAGCAACCAACAACAACCACAGAGTTTCCACTACTTACTTAGCAGGGCGGATCCAGCCATTTTAAAAGGGGTTCCCAACCCAGGATAAAGGGAGTTCAACTATATGTCCCCATTCAAATGCATTGATCGTCCAAATAAAGGGGTTCCAACCCCGGAACCCCCTTTGGATCCGCCACTGCTTAGAACAAGGTCATACAGAATGAGAATGTGGTGGGCTTACACATACTGTAAGTGCTAAATTATCCTGTAACCTGTGACAGTGTAACAGCTTAACATTTAAGAACAAACAGTTGACACACAGAAATGTCACTCTTATAATAAATAAAATATGTGGTATGATTGCCAATCATGAAAAGACAACTCTCCACCAGAGACCAAATGAATCTACTGAAAATAACTCATTCAGGTCCCTGCATGCAAAAGCTCTTAAAGTCAATAAACCCTGACCATGGGCTGGGCTAAAAATCTCCATGGAAATAAGATTTGCTTCAGTTAATACAACCAGATGCAGATCCAGGATTTTGAAAAGGGTCTTGGAGAGTCCCAACCTAGACAAAGTTTGGGGTGGAACCGGCAAAGTCTGGATTAACCCTAAATGAAGCTTCATAAGAGGGGGCAGGCACCCTGACTGCCAACATTTGTTCAGCCTCTGACAACTGCATCCCAAATATTATCGACATATGACTTATGGTTCCCTTTAAAATACATTGCTGACTCTGCAGCTGGAAACAACAAATAAGAAAAGAATAAGAAAGATAAGTACGCATGTTAAAAGGGATGATGTCAGCTTCTTATATTTCTTGTAACATGCTCAAAGAAGCTTCTGTGTGAAATCTGCCTCATAAAGTTAAGGGAACGTGTTTGTCAAGAAAAGGGCACAGTTTGTTAAAGAAAATTCAGTGTCTGCATCCAGTTTGGTTGAAATACAAAAACTAAACGTTAAACACGCCTATGAGTTTTAAGATATCCTCTTTCTTGAATGCATGGACGAGGAGAGAATTTTGGTATCCAAGTGAATTGGAAACTCCTAATTCCTGTATCCGTATTGTTTAACAATAATTATTATTCACGATATTGAAAGGTGTTTCGTCGGCAGCGAACGATAACATTTTTGAGTAACACCAGCGTCTATATGTAAACAACAAATGAATAGAGCTCTGTTCTTGATGAGTAAATACGGGTATATATATTTTAAAACTCCCAAAAGGCATAGAATCTAAATCTAGAGGTATTAAAGAAAAATATTTTATAAACGGTGCCTACCTGATTTTTTTTATGTCAAGCTTCAAATCGTCATAATTTAAAAACGTTACTTTTTCATCAAAGATCTGCAATCCAGATTTTATAAATATACAAATTATTCAACCAGAGACACATATATATACATGTATATGTCTCTGATATAAAAATTATTCAACCCTTTTCCAGATTTGTTTCATTGACGGAATATTGGATACTTCCTAAAGAAAATGTGGCATCCTTGCCAAATATTTATATTTTCCTGAAAGTTTGTGCATTACAATTAGCCATTCCAGTGGCAGATCCCGAAGTTTTTATTGGGGGGTCCGTTACAGTCATGGATCAGTGATTCCCTATATAATTAACCTTTTTGTCCCTCTAAAGGGGGCCTAGATCCGCCTATGCTGATTCAGTGAACAATGCGGAAGATAAAGTAGCCAACTTGCATGAACGCTATATATGAGAGGTTCTTCCTTAAAAAAACATTGGACAGGTTTTAAGGGCAGGATAATTATATGAAATACGAAATTTCGATTATATCCAACCACTGTATACTTGCATTAGTTATATACATTCTGGAATCGTCTACTTGTTAAATTGTCAATATAGTGAATTAAAAAGAACAGAGAATAAATACGGAAAGATGTGACTGAATAATATGATAAAAAAAAAAGAAGTTTTGACATGATAATATTGTAGCTAGTGCTAGCTATTATCTGAGGCTATAATTTAGTTTTGACGTGATAATATTGTAGCTAGTGCTAGCTATTATCTGAGGCTATAATCTAATGAGACTCTCAGAGCCTTCAATGATTATATTATAATACCACTACACGGAGTCCCTTTTTTAATATCCAACATATGTGGGCGACTTACACCAAATCACATTTTTTAGTCATTGTTTTTTGTGGAGGCAGAGGATCATTTTCAAGTTTTAAGGGCTTTTCAATGCAGTATTTTTGATATCTATAGTTAAAAACAAGACATTGACATTTTGGCATTTAAAATCTTCAAAATTGTAAAATTTTAATCAAATTAATGCTTACACGAGGAAGCAGTGTTACCTTGTACCCGAAATCAAAATTATGTCAATTATGTAAAACACCGACACTTTTTATCCTCAGGTGAAAATTAATTTAATTAAAAGAAAAAACAAACATTTTATGTAAATTTCTTGCTGAATATTAATTCATCCGCGTTGAAGAAAATTTTACGATTGTAAAGACATTTAGAATCAAACATTTAATTCCCTCCCCGCCCCGTTTTTAGATATCGTCAGTGGACGAAAAGACATTAATTCAAGAAATATTAAGAACAAACAAACAATCTGCCTTTTTATTCTTGGCTTAGATCATGTAATTTGATGCTCTGAAACATTTTCAATTATACTCCCCATTTTTATATTTTATAATACACGTAGAAAACACTTTAATGGAGTGCATTCGTGTGTTTTGACACACACGAGCACGTGATAATAATTGTTATCCTATTTTGGGAGTGTAGAAGAAGACCCCAAATAACCGGTCAAGGGTTCATACACTTATCGAAATAAAACACCAAAAACTTTAAGCCAATCGAATTAGAAGGATTATTTATCGGTATGTTCGGACTTTATGTCCATTTATTATGTAAAATCTAGATATTTCCGAAATAAATCCGCCATTGTCTGATTATCATCTGAAGCGACTTAGGGTTACAAGAGCGCAATTATTTGTTTACATTTTACCGGCAAGATTTTTTGCCCCAAGATGGTACTCAGAATAGAATCCTATACGGCTTCTGATTGGATGATGCAGGATTGGAATTACATTTAATCGAAAGCTTATCCAATTAGGTTTAAAAATTGCAGAAAATCATATTCACATTTGACGAAGTATAGAAAATATCCTCCATTTCTGCACGTCGGAGCCATTAAAATATGCCTTTTCATTAAGCGAAAAAAATAGACGATCTTTTTTAACTGCATTTTAAGTCAATTTCTGCCGCATGACCCTATATATTTTTTTGGTTGTAATGCAACACTGCCATTTCTAGTAACAGGAACTGCAATCCGTTTTTCCCTAGTTTGTGTAGTCTTCGAGAAAAAGAATACGGAACACCAGTGGTACCCTATGGAAAATGCATTACGAATAATTGCGCTCTTGTAACCTATAGAAAAAAGACATTTTTTTTTAATAAGGCTTTGAAAAATGTTAAAAATAGTCATTTTGCTCGGAAAAATGTGAAACAGCGAGAAATGGGGTCAAATGGACTTTTCATCAACGTGAATTCAAGCTATAGTCCGTTTCCTATTTGTGTTGATTTCCATATCTAAATCTAGGGTGGGCTCGAATGTCGACAAAGTATGAAGAGAATAGAACGGTTTTGTGATATCTACTGTTTTTATGGGGAAAAGCATGTGTATATCTTGAATTTGAAGATTCATTTTGGTTTTTAACCATAATGATCGTGACTCAGTTGCTATTCTAGCAAAAAGCTAATTTGGTGAAAATTGACCAAAAGGGTCCCTAAGCAAACACCAACGATTTAGTTAAATTGCAAAGTAGAAAAATTAATCTTGGCATTGAATATTGTAGTCCAAGAATAGTTTCTCTTGCCAAAGTAGTAATATTATCATATTTTCAAAATTTGGAAAAACTATAGTCTGTTTGAAAAACGTGTTTTTTCAAGAAATGGTTTCATTTAAAGCCATTCTTCAAAATTCGATGTAGCTTTTCCATATCAGAACGGTTTTGTCGACAATATGATCAGTGCTGGATGACCTTTGAAAAATAAGGCCAGTAAATAAACTTTATCTTCATGTCTTTTTGAACAGTACCGTATTTGGTGAAAAAATCAGTTCAAATTTTTGGCCCGATCGGCGGGCAAAAACTAATTCTCAAAATTCAGAGAGTGATCAGATAATGTTTTGAAGACGTGATTTTATCTAGATAGACGCTAGAGCTTCATTTAGCGCGGGCGCTTAATTTTCGAAATTTTTTTTTCATTACCGTATAGGTTACAAGAGCGCAATTATTTGTTTACATTTTACCGGCAAATTTTTTGCCCCAAGATGGTACTCAGAATAGAATCCTATACGGCTTCTGATTGGATGATGCAGGATTGGAATTACATTTAATCGAAAGCTTATCCAATTAGGTTTAAAAATTGCAGAAAATCATATTCACATTTGACGAAGTATAGAAAATATCCTCCATTTCTGCACGTCGGAGCCATTAAAAATATGCCTTTTTCATTAAGCGAAAAAAATAGACGATCTTTTTTAACTGCATTTTAAGTCAATTTCTGCCGCATGACCCTATATATTTTTTTGGTTGTAATGCAACACTGCCATTTCTAGTAACAGGAACTGCAATCCGTTTTTCCCTAGTTTGTGTAGTCTTCGAGAAAAAGAATACGGAACACCAGTGGTACCCTATGGAAAATGCATTACGAATAATTGCGCTCTTGTAACCTATAGGCTCCCCTGTTTAAATACATTAAATAATTTGATGAAGATGGGAAAGTTCACGCTGAATTAATAAATGGTAAATTTTCATGAGTAATCAAAGTAACCAATGTGGTATACTTTCCTCCGTAGTTAATTTGAAAACGTAACAAAACTGATTTAGGCAGAGACCGATCTATTTAGGTCAAATTCCATCAATCATTCCGATTTTTGTTTCATTGATCCGTTGATATATGAACTAAATAGATAATCAATATGTGGATAGTAAAGGTTTAAAACCTTAAAATTTCACTAAGCAGTTTTATTTTGATGTGCATTCTTTCATGCACATTAGTCATTAACGTTGTAGTACATATCTATTTTTAGATACTATTTTAGCAAAGTACCAAAGGGAAATTCCCAGAAAGGAGAGCAGACGATAGTCGGAGAAAGTCGGTCTCATACATTTTAAGTTTCTTTCTTTTAAGTGGAAATGTAAAATTAAAAAGATATTAGAGGTTGATTTGAATATAATAAAAAATAGGAACACAATATACCTGCAGGAAGGCATTCAAAGCATGATGTTTCAATTCCTCCTGTATTCCAGAAAAACTTGTTGAATCCTGTAACATGTTTACAACCCTCTCAACACTTGAAGATGGTTTTTGGGGCTGGACCTCCACCAGTTTTATTTATCTCTCTCTATGCTCTGTGAAGGCCGACTTAGCTTTTGTTGTTAAGTTCCTCCATTTGTCCCTCACCTCTTTCTGGGTTCTGTTGGCAACACCAAGAGCATTTATTTTGTTTGTAATGTTGGTCCATATTTTATTTTTTCCTGGTTAGTTGTACTGGTACTATGCTTTTCCCTGATTGTGGCATAATTTTTTCAACCTCTGTCTGCAGGATGTTTTCCTCCAACTGGGAAAAGTTGGTTTTCCTCAATCTTGGCAGCTTCTTTGGATTTGATGTATCCTCCATTTTGTATGCAGTTGGCAGGAAGTTTAGGTGCTTGCTCAAGTGCATTTAGGGCAAATTTGCATGATGGGTGTTAATTTTAGCTTAATCAAGTGATTAAAATTTAATGCAGTGATTAGTTAATGCAATGATTAAAATATACTCAGCAACAGATTTTAATCATTGCGTTAACTAATCAAATGATTAGTATTTAACGATGCGTTAGAGTAAATCATTTGATTAGCTTAACGACAAGTCGAACAACAGACCCCAGGACAATTGTCTCAACAGTGCTTTATAATTAAATGTTAACACCAGGACAATTGTCTCAGCAGTGCTTTATTGATCGTATTTATTACGTAAAACAAATGACCGAATAAATAGATGGTTCAATCTATTCAGCTAAAAACGACTGGTTAAGATTAAATACCGCTCTTAAATGTATCTGTTTATGAGATTACAATGTTTACAACTTTAGTTGACGATTGTACATGTGGTATATATAATCTCGTCATATTTATCAATCAGCCGTATAAGACATTGACGAAAACAAGATATACAATGAATAGTAAGCATGGAATATTGCCTCTGGCCTTTGTTAGTCTTGTATGATTTTTGAGATGAGTTTCTTGTGTATAATTTGGAGTTTAGTATGACGTCCATTATCACTGAACTAGTATATATATTTGTTTAGGGGCCAGCTGAAGTACGCCTCTGGGTGCGGGAGTTTCTCGCTGCATTGAAGACCTATTGGTGACCTTCTGCTATTGTCTGTTCTATGGTAGGGTTGTTGTCTCTTTGACACATTCCCCATTTCCATTATCAATTTTGATATTGATACATGGAATGATTGTTGTTTGTGAAACGTCCAGTAACAAATATTTCATGAGTTTAAATTAACAATTATAAACCAATAGATAAACTCTGTAAAGTCGATCGATCAAGATGATGGGAGCAAATTTATGACAGATGTTGGAAGATGGACAAGGATAGACAGATTGTTATGCAACCGTAAAACAGGTGTCACAGTCAAAGTTCTTGTAATGTCTATTACACAAATAATATTAAAAGTAGCATTTTAACAGTCACATACGGACACTCCAAAGAGCTGTTTCAATAAATTTGAATATTTAAACTTTCGGGAGAGCTTGGCAGTCTCTCTTCTCGATTCATCGGATTTAGTGTCCTCATTCCGTCTTCACGTGGCTATATATATATGGATATATATATACGTATTTACACACTCCAAACGGTAAAAGGGCATTAATTCCAATATACATGAAACGAATGACTACTCCGGTTATTTCAACTTATCTATACATGTGGTCTTCCTGATCTTTTGCTGTTTACAAAGTCTCTCTGTCTTCTATATTTATTTGCGAAAATGAAAAAAAATGGACCAAAATCAACATTGAAAGGCAGTAACTCCAGACCTGTAAGGAGTGAGCTTAATTAAGATTGCACTGTTTTGCTACATTCTTTTTCCTGTTTACAGCTTTTATTCATGTACTCTAGGTCTTACTAAAAGACAAATTAATTTGTAAACACCGTCATTGTTAAAGGTCTAAAGTTGTTTAAATCCTCTTCTTTTTGTGTCTTGTAGACAGTTGTATCATCGGCTATCAAACAACATATCCTTCTTTTTTTATATTGAAATGCAATAACTCGTATAAGAATTCACTGATGATTTCGACTGTAGATCTTTCATGATAGTTTTCAAGATATCAGGTCATCTATACGCTTAAAAAGAAATTCTGTTGAATTTCAAATTTCAAAGCCGATATAACCGAAGATGACATAGACACACCGATCTAAATAAATTAGACCCATTTACACAAACCTCACTTGTCGTTGAAAGCGTTTAAAATTTCCTTTAGATATTCCAATTATGTAAATTAATGTATTATCTAGAACATTTCTAGCATGCATTAATCAATTTTCCAATTATATTGTCATAATCATTTTCCGTCATTTGTTTTTTAAACTTTTCAACACTGAACTAATCGAGTGCACAATTTGATTTCTGACAAATTATGATTGATTTCAATGGCATTCGGCAGTTCCTATCGCTACAGATAAATTACTTTTGTGAGTTTTCATGTCTTAAGGGTTTTAAGACATGGAAAAATGTCACTTTAAAGTAATTTAGAGGAAATTGATAGGTTATTACATTTATTTTTAAGTTGACATATTTATTTTATGACATTTTCACTGTGCTTTTGGTGAAACATGTGTAACAGGAAAAGAACTATTCCTGAAAACAGACAAATTATGATTGATATTTAAGCCAATCAAGTAACCCTGTAGCTTCTTTATTCACATACATACCGGTTTTAATGTCTGCCTTGTAAAATTATGTAAATTACAATATTCAAGCTGAATATCTATTGTTTTATATAGTCCATACTTGTTACAGGTACATAACAAATGTTAAGGGTCGGATTAAACATGTTTGCGACCGCTAATCCCTCTCGTATAACCCTAGCGATTGAGTAACAACACAACAAAGAAACAAACTGTAAAGCCCAAATAGAAAGGCTTTGTTATGTCGGGTCCTTTATTAATTTGCTTAGCGGAATTGGTGTTGGTTTAATACCACCAAATCATAGTACGTCACATCCGGTTACATATGGAAAAGGGTCGAAAAAAATTCCTTGAATTTGACAGTTGTAGGAAATTAACCCTGCATTTCATTGCAGAAACTAATTTTCTGGGTAATAAACATATATCTTGGGTGTTTCAAACTACCATTCTTTTTTTATTTGGTTTTTCTATAAAGTATTATATATAGTGACATGGTTGCTAAAGCTTATTAACAGGAAAAAAGGTGTGAAAATTTGATTGGTTTCTGTCGGTGATGGTTTATATCTTATATGCAATGGATGTTATGTGAATTTGTCACTGTAGTACTGGACAGGTAAAACTTTTCTCATGCCAAGTATTTCTTTATTTGAAACAAAGATAAAGTCTGCACATTTTTTGGAAAATGCCAATTTAACAAAAACTAATGGGGGAAAATGGTGGTATTACTCCTGTTGTGCATACACCTTATCGCTATTTGTCCGCCATTACTGGATATCACACAGGTTCCCATAAAATTTTGACGTCATAAAACAAAATATCTGACGCCACAATGGAAAAGTGATTGTTGTATGCGTCAAAAGTTCAAGCGGCCGGGTCAGCCGGGATTAGCGATAAGGTGTATTGTCAAAGTACTATATTTGGACTCTGTTGGATAGCTGTGTCATTGCCAATCTTAGGGAGCTACCATTTGATTTTGCCTTTTTATTTTTCACTTTATTCGGTCCTGCCTTTTTTTTATAAGTTTATCCTGACTTTTTTTTTGCCAAGTTGCTCATCCTGCCTTTTTCCCCCCTCAAAACTCCTGTCCTGCCTTTTTTTAAATTTTATCCTAGCCCCCATATTATCAAATGGTAGCTCCCTTATATTTAGTCATCAGACCAGCACGAGGAACAAGAAGACAAACGAAAAGACAAAAGACACAAACTACCGATCTACGTGTAATTGCAATAACGAAAAGCTAGTTTATAGAAGAAAAAAAAAAAATGAAAACAACACTTTACAAATTTCATGCGTCCGAAATGTCTCCCTGGAATCACTCTAAGAGGAACTCCAAGAGCCGAACACTCGAAATTCAAAGCTGCACACAAAAACCACAACAGCTGAAGAGTCAGCTAATTGCAACTAATACATAAATCATTTTTCTCAGACTTAATTTTCAAAAGTTACACATCTAACGGATTTAGTGTAAAGACGTCATAAACTGACTGAGAAAAACATAACATTGTGTCGTTTTTTGTCCATTCAATTTGCAGACTGTTTCTTTCTAGTAATCAAATGTCCGATGTACCAGTCTAAAGTTAATCATTTAAATCACTAGAGTTGACAAACAATTTATAGAATTAAAGAAATAGCCTAAAATAAACAACAAAAACACAAACAAAACAAATAGAGTGAGAGACCAATATTCGCCGCATAATTCGTTCATTTCTACTTACATCCGACCTACATTCGAATATTTGGATCTTTTTATGAAGGTTTCAGAAATTTAACTATATGAAAAAAATGTTTGATAAAGAAATTATCTTCAAAACATTGGTTAATTGTTCTAAAAACGAACGCAAACTCAAGAGGAAATTAAGTTGTTCGTGTACCATGGGGGACACATTTTCGCCGCAATGTATGATATGACCATCCTCATTATCCTGGTATATTATAAAACGAATGCAATTACATGAATTAGCTTGAGAGATCATTCCTATACGATTTTTCTCACAAATATTTACTTTAAGACTGCGCCTGATTGCCATATAAATCTTACATAATTGCCAAAATCATTTAAAAACACCTGCGTATTTCTCAATATGTGCGAATAACCTTGGAAATGGGGGTAAAGAGGAATATCAACAGTTATAACATTACAAACAGCCTTTACCATCTATTTAGGCAAGTATTGGGTAAAGGCACACAAATTTTACAGAAAAAATAGCAAAACGGCGAAAATGTGTCCAAGGCGAATATGCGCCACCCACTCTATATTTTATTTTTTTTCTTTCGATAAGATGATCCAGCTCTCGATTTTTTTGGATCAAGGATAAAGAAAATATATATCCAATCAGCTACTATTCTACCTATTTCGTACTCACTCTCCTGGTGTATTTTAAATATTAGTATGTCTGTGGTCAAATGAACGTTACAAGCTAAACTTATTGTTCGCTAGCTTGAGTCTGGTACAAGCTAAAATAGTTTGTATAAGTAGTGAAAATTTCTTTAACGGAACGTTTTCACATTTTGCAAATGAGTTGTTTTTAGATATACCATCTTGTTGTCCTAAGCTTGTTTATTCTTATCGTGATCTTTATTGGTTGCTAACTTTAGTCTGGTTCCGTTTGATATGCCAAAAAAATATTTTGTGAAACATTGTTCATTTTTCATAATATAAAATGATGCAATTTGTTTTGCCTTTTCAGTCGACAGCTATCATGTTTTCCATTAAAGAATAATTGAAAACGAATCTGACATAAATCTTGAAATGCAAACTAAATTAAATGCCTAAATTCTGTCAGTTGCTATTTCTAAATCCGATATCTTGTGGGTATATTAATACAAAAGTACAAAGATGTTACTATTATGGTTTTAGGTGTGTTATATAATAATTGCAAACCGTCGTATTTCTGCCAGAAGCTAGATAATAGTGCTATATACTGTGATTGACAGGATAAAAATCGGTGTCATAATTCCATTACATGTATCAACAGTTCCAAAAGAATCTTTGATTATTCTTGTAAAAAAAAAACTATCATAATTGCTTACTGTCAGATATAACATAGCAACAAATATGAATAACTGATCAGTAGGTGAGATTTAATTAGAATATACTACTCCTGTAGACAGAGTTCTTATAAAGCAATCACAGATACACTGTCAAAATATCCACAGTAGTACTTGTATTGCTATACATTTATGAAAACTACTGTTTGATATAATGTTCTTTATTTTCGGCATTGCATAAGTTCTTGATTTTCACAGATTGTTGGATGTGTTCTGGTTGATACTGAGTTTGGGAGAACATGATATTTTTACTAGTTGTTATTAGCTTTGAACTAGCTTTTGGTAACTGCGAGTGCTCTGAGATCGGTACTTCGTGTGTTTTGTCTATCAGTTTCGTTATTCTTAGTGCTATGTGCAAATCTCATGTGAGTTAAACCATTTCGAACTGATTTTTACAGTTTGTTCTTATGTTCTAAGAAAATTAAGGGGAGGTTTGAGCTATCACAAACATGTCTGATCCCGTCACATTCTTTGTGTGCCTATACCAAGTAAGGATCCTGTAAAAGAGAGGCGAAAGATACCAAAGGGACATTCAAGCTCATAAGTCGAAAATAAACTGACAACGCTATGGCCAAAAAGAAAATGACCAACATACAAACAATAGAACACAAAACACAACAGAGAGAAAACTAAAGACTGTGCAACACGAACCCCACCAAAAACTGGGGGTGATCTAAGGTGCTCCGGAAGAGTAAGATCCTGTTCCACATGTGGCACTCGTCGTATTGCTCATGTAAGTACAAACACTGTGAAAAGTCTAATTCGTTAGGTAACACTTGGAGGAAAGGGGACGGGATTGTAATTATGACAATTGGAACATATCCGTCGTCATCTGTGAAATCATAACGGTTAACCGACTCATGATTGCGTCTGTCAAATTTACGAAGGGATGATTTCAATTTCACTACTTGGAACTCTTGGTTTAATAGCTTCCTTGTGAGCAGCAACCCTCTATCAAGGAAATCATGATAGGAAATACAAGCCCTAGAACATCGTAACAATAAGTAAATTATTTCACTGAGGTGTGGCAGTTACCCTAGAACAAGCCTAAACCTTTACAGAAACAAGTAAGTATTTTCACTGGTGTGTCACATTTACCCCAGAACAAGCCTACTCATTTTCAGAAGTAAGTTTTTTTACTGGTGTGTCACAGTTACCCCTATAACAAGCCTACTCCTTTACAGAACAAGTAAGTCTTTTACTTGTGTGTCACAGTTATCCCAGAACAAGCCTACTCATTTTCAGAACAAATAAGTCATTGCACTGGTGTGTCACAGTAACCCCAGAACAAGCCTACTCCTGCACAGAATAAGAAAGTAATTTAACTGGTGTGTCATAGTTACCCCAACACATGCATTCTCATTTACAGAACAAGTAAGTCATTCCATTGGTGTATCACAGTTACACAAGAACCAGACTTTTCATTTACAGAACAAATAAGTAATTTCACTAATGTGTCACAGTCACCCCAGAACAAGCCTACCATTTACAGAACAAGTAAGTAATTTCACTGGTGTGTCACAGCTACCCCAGAACAAGCCTACTCATTAACAGAACAAGTAAATCATTTCACTGGTGTGTCACAGTTACCCTCAGAAGAAGTCAACATATTTACAGAACAAGTAAGTCATTTCACTGGTGTGTCACAGCTACCTAAAGAGCATGCATTATCATTTACCCAACAAGTAAGTCATTCCATTGGTATGTCACAGCTACCCAAGAACAAGCCTACTCATTTATAGAACAAGAAATTAATTTCACTGGTGTTTCACAGCTACCCCAGAGCAAGCCTACTAGTTTACAGAACAAGTAAGTCATTTCACTGGTGTATCACAGTTACTCCAGACTAAGCCTATTCATTTGCAGAACAAGTAAGTTATTTCACTGGTGTGTCACGGTTACCCCAAAACAAGCCTACTCATTAACAAAACAAGTAAGTCATTGCACTGGTGTGTCACAGTTACCCCCAGAACATGCATTCTCATTTACAGAAAAGTAAGTCATTCCACTGGTGTGTCACAGCTACCGCAGAACAAGCCTATTCATTTACAGAACAAATAATTCAATTCACTGGTGTTTCACAGTTACCCAAGAACAAGCCTACTCATTTACAGAACAAACAAGTCATTTCACTGGTGTTTCACAGTTACCCCTATAACAAGCCTACTCATTTACAGAACAAGTAAGTCATTTCACTAGTGTGTTAGAGTTACCCCAGAAGAAGTCAACATATTTGCAGAACAAGTAAGTCATTTCACTGGTGTGTTATAGCTACCTGAAGAGCATGCATTATCATTTTCACAACAAGTAAGTCATTCCATTGGTATGTCACAGCTACCCCAGAACAAGCCTATTCATTTACAGAACAAGTAATTCATTTCACTGATGTGTCAAAGCTACCCCAGAACTCATTTACAGAACAAGTGTGTCATTTCACTGGTATATCACAGCTACCCCTGAACAAGCCTTCTAATTTACAGAACAAGTAAGTCATTGCACTTGTGTGTCACAGTTACCCCTAGAACCAGCGATCTCATTTACAGAACAAGTAAGTCGTTTCACTGGTTTGTCACAGTTACCCCAGAACAAGCCTTTTCATTTACAGAACAAGTAAGTCATTCCACTGGTGTTTTACAGTTACCCCTATAACAAGCCTACTCATTTACAGAACAAGTAAGTCATTTCACTAGTGTGTTAGAGTTACCCCAGAAGAAATCAACATATTTGCAGAACAAGTAAGTCATTTCACTGGTGTGTCATAGCTACCTGAAGAGCATGCATTATCATTTTCACAACAAGTAAGTCATTCCATTGGTATGTCACAGCTACCCCAGAACAAGCCTATTCATTTACAGAACAAGTAATTCATTTCACTGATGTGTCAAAGCTACCCCAGAACTCATTTACAGAACAAGTGTGTCATTTCACTGGTATATCACAGTTACCCTGAACAAGCCTTCTAATTTACAGAACAAGTAAGTCATTGCACTTGTGTGTCACAGTTACCCCTAGAACCAGCGATCTCATTTACAGAACAAGTAAGTCGTTTCACTGGTTTGTCACAGTTACCCCAGAACAAGCCTTTTCATTTACAGAACAAGTAAGTCATTCCACTGGTGTGTCACAGCTACCCCAGAACAAATAAGTCATTCCACTGGTGTGTTAAAGCCACCCCAGACCAAGCCTACTCATTAACAGAACAAGTTAGTTATTCTACAAATGTGTCACAGTTATCTTTTCATGTGTAACTGGAACAAGTAAGTTATTATTATTGAAGTGTGTCTCAGTTACTTGACTGTGTATCTTCTAAATGTTTACTAGTATATTTCATAATCAGACATTTAAATACTAATTTTTCATAACATAAGGATATTTGATTCAAACTTGTGATCATGACTAAAAAGTTGAAATAATCCATGTATCATTGTATGATAAACATGAGAATGTTAAAATTTCATTAGCAATCGGATATACGAAACACATCTGCCTAATCACTGTGTATCATCGCCACCGGAAATTGAGTACCAACGAAGCGGAGAGAAAGGAAAAGAAAACCTAGGTAAGACTTCCTTTAATTTAAAAAATGTCTACCGTTTTGATGAGGTTACAATTTTCTTATATATAATGCTTTAATTTTTTATGCCAACAAGAAGCAAACAAAGACAAAATTGTGTGTTGTACTCCAAAAATGTGAACTTTGTACCAGAAAATTTCGAGGTCGATCAACCTCCGACGTCCCGCTGGCCAGATAATCAACTGTTTTCATTTTTTTACCAGACAAAGTTTTAGATTATGATAGTGTGACTTCATATTTACTGAAATTCGCTATTAAAAATATATTTTCTAAAGAACATATTAGGTAAAAACCAAGCAAGC
Organism: Mytilus coruscus; assembly: GCA_017311375.1. NCBI lineage: Eukaryota > Metazoa > Mollusca > Bivalvia > Mytilida > Mytilidae > Mytilus > Mytilus coruscus. Next base: position 78,812,489 of record CM029603.1, on the reverse strand, counting down.
TTAGGGTACGGCAACTTGCTCTTGTTTACAGAACGGTAACGTGTTTTTCAACTGTATGGCAACTTGCTGGTTTTATAATATCTATATGTCGTTCTTTCCAAGAAATAGTACAAATACCTAATTATACATTTGATAAAAATACAATTCGCTTGACGGCATTGTAGATTTTACACACTAGAAGACTTCAATGTGGATTGTCCTATTAGATCTTGAGCAGGATACAAAAAAAAAAAAAAAAAAAAAAAAAAAACATGTTTACCAGATGTATACATTTTATGTCAATGCTTTACCAATTTAAAACATACAAAAAAAAAAAAAAAACGTTTCATGAAGTGTCCATAAATAAAACAGTTTGAATAATATTATTTTTAGAGTTTACATTATAATTCCTATATATCCGAGTTTACATCAGATATGAGATGCAATTGTAATGTAGACAATTTACATTGAACAAATGAAAAAACAGTTTATCTTTTCGTCCTGTTATACAATTTTGATAATAAAAAAAATTGTAATAACGTGTGTACAGCTGTCATCTAATAATGCAGTTGAACATCAGTTTAGATCCTGATGATGTATTCTCGTAAATTCTTTGGAAAAATCTACTAAATATTAAAGATTGATTTGATAAAATCGTTAATTTATATATAGGCTCTTTTAGACAGTTTTGTTAAAATACTGAAATCTGAAAATTCTTATCGTTTCATGAAGTGACCATAAATAAAACCATTTGAATTATATTATTTCTATAGTTTACATTATAATTCCTATATATCCGAGTTTACATCATATATGAGATGCAATTGTAAAGTTGTCAATTCACATCGAGCATGTTGAACAAATGAAAAATCAGTTCATCTTTTCATCCTGTCATAAAATGTGATAATAAAAAAAAAAACAAAGGCAGATTACGCGTGTACAGCTGTCATCTAATAATGGCAGTTGAAAATCAGTTTAGATCCTGATGGTGTATTCTCATAAATTCTTTGGAAAAATCTACGAAATATTATTAAGGTTAAGGGGGTAGGCTGTAGGTTTGTACATATGAACATTATATATACTTTTATTATTATTGTATGTAAATATTGTTAGTAAGGTCTCTGGGAGTAATGATTTAGAATTCGTCTTCTCTGTTTGACCAGGGAGGGTCCCATGATTGAAAAACGGTTCCCAATTTCTGTTTGCCCATATTTCACACATTCCCGTTTTATTATCTTTCTATTTTATTTGCGTAAGGCTTGAATATTGTAACCGGGGCACATACATGCTCAGAGTAAGCATATTTAAGTCCCGTTTGTCTATTATCCGACTTGACAGAATGTCAACATTCACAATCGCCGCCATTTGCATCAGCAAGTTTATTGACGTCAGTAACCTCATGACCTGAGATCAGCATCCAATCAGAACTACGAAATTGCAAAAATTCATAATAGGGGCACGAGACTTCGATGTGACAGATGTATAAAAACGAGTGCATAACAGTTCTCAGGGAGACTGCGGTCCGCTACCAGGGCGTTCGCTTCTGATACTAAGGAAATTACAAGGTCAAACCAAATTCGCCGCAGTCGAAACAACCCATAAAATACACGTACCTTTGATATTGTAAGCATCCCCGCTGGATAGATGGACCAAATCATGATTGACCTAGATGTTTAACTACGCTTACTACGATGTTGACAAACGATTAGCGTACCAAAAAATGGGGTCCTAGTATATTTTAATGTAATAACTGAAGTGGACTGGTGGATTTTATGTGATTTATACTTTGTAGGATATAAGATGTTTTGTTTTTAATAAATTGTAAATCTTGAATAAATCTTGTTAGCTGTTGTACATGTAATAAGTAGGTCAATGTTAATGAGTTTCTGAGCTATCATATCTAAACCAGTGCCTTGGCTCCTTTGACTGCTACGCTACCATTGCCTTGACCATTTAGCCAGCTACGCTACCAATATTACTTAGTTTGTAACTCAATACCAAGGTTGACAGATATTAGAAATTACTAATAAAAAAACATAGTCAGTAGTGTGTAAAACTAACCTAATAAATACGTTTTACTTATGGGACACACCCATCCGTCCAGTAACAATATTAACGATTGATATGAAAAAATGCGTTAATCTAGATATCTGCTCTTGGAAACAGTTTTGTTGAAATACTGAAATCTATTATGAAAGGGTAAGTCGGGTACACTTTTCACATGTAGGGGTGCTTTCGTGCTTTAGCTGTACTTTTTTCTACTTATAACAAATGAAAAAATAATTGATTTAATTAGTATCTCATTTAAGATTCGATTATTTATATATATATATTTGAAGGTTAAATTTTGACTTTTAAACAATATTATTTCACATGTCTATTAAACCTGATATATAGGCCAAGTTCCATCCCTGTATAAAGGGATGACCAGACCATTTAATATTCTTAGGGGTGGCAGGAGGTTTTTTTTTTTCGGATTGATCATTTATTTGCTTTTTTTCCGCGTGAAAAAGAAATGTTCACTTTTGTATATATTTGTGTCCGCATTTTGAGCTGAAGGTTATTCACTTTCATCCTGTTTAGTGCAAAGTTATTTATTTTCAGGTCTTACCAGGCCAAGGTATTCATTTTCATAATCCTCCTCCACTCTCAGATAAGGAAATTGGCATCCCGTAAGTTTCAAAACAGAATGCGTGTTTAAAAAAGAAACACATGCTGCTATAACTGTTAATGCAATTGCAGGTCTTACTTGAATTGAAGTATATCATTTGATTTGACACAATACCAAAGTCTTATCTGTTAAAAATTACTACAAAAAAGAGAAGTCCGGCGAATCTACCTCATTCCCCCTTCACCCCTCCACCCCTCCACCCACTCCTTTTAATTTAGGCCAAACAGAATTATCAACAGTCTTTTTTTTCTAACTTGAAAATAAAAAGTTGTAAATTTGTTCTTTTATCTGTGATTATTTGTCAAATAACAATAATTTCAAATCATGAAACTAGGCATTCTGATTTAGTAAAAAATACTACGGTGATGTATTATATAATATTTATTGAACGCGTGATAGTTATAAAATTAATGTAATTTCACTTTCAGCAGCAAAAATCTTATCCCAGATAGGTATGTACTGTAAAAAGTAAAACAACAAAAATACCGAACTCCAAGGAAAATTCAAAACGGAAAGTCCCTTAACAATTGGCAAAATCAAAAGCTCAAGCACATCTAACGAATGGAAAACAACTGCCATATTCGTGACTTAGTACAGGCATTTCCTTTGTAGGAAATGGTGGATTAAACCTGTATGTTTAAACTTGAGAATGGAAATGGGGAATGTGTCAAGGAGACAAAAACCCGACCAAAGAGCATAAAACGGCCCAAGGCCACCAATGGGTCTTCAACACAGAGAGAAAATCCCTCACCCGGAGGCGGGCTTCAGCTGGCCCCTAAACAAAAATGTGTACTAGTTCAGTGAAAATGGACGTCACACTAAACTCTGAAACATATGAATGAACTAAAATTAAAAAAAACATACAAGACTTACAAAGGCCAGAGGCTCCTGACTTTGGACAGGCGCAAAAATGCGGCGGGGTTAAACATGTTTTGTTTTTTGTTTTAGGTTTATCTCATTGTCAAGTAAACAAAGTAATAACAGTACTAGTCTATATGTTTGTGACACACTAGATAGTATACAAGTCGACTCTCCTATCATGGGATGTTTGTTACCTCTGATACAGTCCACACCAATCAAAGATATAGTTGAGGTAAGAAGAAAAATAGATATTGAATATGTGTGGATTCATGCATCAGTTGATGTGGATTCATTTATAATCGTGGGTACCAATTGTCGTGGATTGAGGAAAGATTGTATTTTCATGGATACTTGATTTCCTTGTTTCGCCAATGTTTGCATGCAAGTCTATAAGGAACTTGTACTTTTTTGAAGTCTTAAATTCACGGTTCACCCACAAAATTCATAAAAGTTGGTACTCCTAGAATGATTATGAATCCACAATATATAGATTTATTTACAAATAATAATCAACCTAGTATTTGATGTGTTAAATAACTTTTAGACTGTCTTAATGAAAATTAGACTTTTGGAGTAGATAAGGGGGACTTTAGACATTATCACTTATCAGAGACGTAATCCAAGAGTTTGCAATACTTAAACTATTGATATCATACAACAACCACTTTTGCTTGACGTTAAATTTTACTATAATATCTGAAGTCCATTAATGTCGAAAACACAGCTGTAATTTGTATTGGTTCAGAGGTACCCCCTGTGTGCAGGTCTGCAGTCATTTCTCAGAAAGTAATAATCATACAGCAACATTGCATTATTTCCATTTGTTCAATGCTTCATTGACTTCCAATTAAATCATATGTTTGAGTTCAGTTATTAGATACTAAGTGACCTATTATAATATAACTTAGTTCAGTGGTTGTCGTACGTTTGTTTTCTGTATGTCATAGTTGTTTTCCGTTGATTGTTTTGTACATAAATCAGGCTGCAATTTTTCTTGTTTTCACATTGTCATTTTGGGGCCTTTTATAGCTTGCCATGCATATGCGTTATGGGTTTTGAACATAGTTGAAGGCTTTACAGTGACCTATAGTTACTAACTTTTACGTCAGTTAGTCTCTACGGGAGAGTTGTCTCATGGGCAATATGACCACTTCTTCTTATTTCTATATTAGTGCAGGAATACATCTCGGGTAAACAGTTAAAATCGGAGTGGAACACACCTTGCTGAACTCACAACTTCAGCGTAGACCACTCTGCCATCTTGGTAAATGAACTTGTGAAATCTACATGATTGATTGATTGATAGGTAGGTTTTGTAATAGGGGCGTCCGAGATTAAGGTCGGAGAAATATAGACTGCCACGGGAAATGAGGGTATATTGGATAAGGACAGACATTTAGTCTTGCAACAGGTCACCTACGGACCCCTCAAAGAGTTGTTGCAAGGGCTCTTAACGTGCAAAGATCGTGGCACTATCTTTACACGAGGCATCGGATTTAACGTCCCCATTCTGACCGGACGTGGCTGCAAATTTGTACATCCCGCACAGTCAAACGGACGCCCCACTTTAGGAAGGGTTTTGCTGCCGGTCGGAGGAAGACCAATGGTGACCATACTTCTATTCCCCAGTCACCCTTGGGGCTAAATCTACATGATGAAAGAAGCTTCATACCCCTTATTACTATTTAGTCCAATACGGAAAAGCCAGTTACTAAGAGGTAACTTAAACAATTTCCTTTTTGTGTCAAGTGTTGCGAAAACAAAGGTCACCACTAATGAGCTGAATTCGCTGAATTTCACGATGACAATATGTCAATGTTCATACAACCTTGATTTAAATGCTACGAGTTTTAAACTTTTTGAATCTTATAGATCTGGAAACAATTAAAACATTTGTTTATAAGTTACATCATTAACGTAAAATTACTTTTTTAAACTAAAATATGAAAACAGTACAGTTATTCTGTGGTATTTCTACTGAAAGCTGTATAACTGTAAATAATATAATATTAAAATGGATTAGAATAGCATAATTATTGATGTACACAATAAATATGCTAGAGTCACGACAGTTTCGATTCAGGACATTAATGAATTCTGTAGAATATATAAGCGGTCTGTAAAGTAATATTTTATGTTGAAACTTAAGTACATAGAATCATTTTTGCACTAGATGGTAATTCTTAAGTTGTTTTGATATTTTTATGGTATTTGTGGGTGTTTGTTTAGTAAATTAACAGACCGCTCTAAATTTTACAAAATGTACGTTGTCGTCATAACGATGCACTCAACTGCTGTTTCCGTTCGTATGGCATAATGCAGTTTGACACAACGAACTGTTATTGAAATTAAGCTATCAAAGCAAACGAAATTTTGTCAGTTTGATAGATGGATCCGGAATTAGTTTGTTTTAGTTAACCAAACGTTTTTTATATAGATTAGAATGTTGGTTTTCCCGTTTGAATGGTTTTACACTAGTAATTTTTGGGGCCCTTTATAGCTTGCTGTTCGGTGTGAGCCAAGGCTCCGTGTTGAAGACCGTATTTTGACCTATAATGGTTTACTTTTATAAATTGTGACTTGGATGGAGAGTTTTCTCATTGGCACTCATATCACATCTTCTTATATCTATTAGATAGTAACGCTCTTCATAAAACACTAATATGTTGTTTGGTATACTACTTTTTATACTATGTGATTGCCCTTAAGAGAAAATGACAGCAGACTTCAAAAATCTTGATATTGTCCATGCGACTTCTATATATTTATAGAAATTTTGTATAATCTGCACAGAAAAACAACCTGTTATAAAAGTGTGTAATAACATAATCAAATATGTAATCATGGGGTATGGGTTTTGCTCATTGTTAAAGGCCGTACGGTAATCTATAGTTGTTAACCTTTCGTCATTTGGTCTCTGGTAGAGAATTGTCTCATTGGCAATTATACCACATCTTCTTATTTTTTAAATTGACAATTATACTATTGAAACAAGGCATAACAAACAACTGAAAAACTCTGGGTGATTATAGAAGTGTAGATGTTGTCAAATACATGCATTTTATTTTAACGCAATATGAATAGATACAACAATAAAAGTCAACACTGATAAAGAACGGTATCTGACAGTTTCAATTATAAAAGAACACTTGATTAATTGTTGGTGTTTAACGATACTTGCAACACACGTGGCCATATCGCGGCAGTCGTTTTTTCGGCCAAGAGTGCCCATATACCACCGACCTAAAGCAGGAAACTGGTGACAATTCTAATAAGTTTAGATCAATTAAAATCTGGGTTTATCGGATAGTGCAAAGCCAGCTTCGAACTCAAAACATCAGTGTCGATAGGCTAGTGATCATTGTAGATTAACTACGTAGACATGCCTGTTTGAATGGTTTTACACTAGTAATTTTTGGGGCCCTTTATAGCTTGCTGTTCGGTGTGAGCCAAGGCTTCGTGGTGAAGGCCGTACTTTGACCTATAATGACTTACTTTTACAAATTGTGACTTGGATGGAGAGTTGTCTCATTGGCACTCATACCACATCTTCTTATATCTATGGCAAACCTCTCGACCACCGAGGCCCTATTATAAAGGAAATCATTGTGCAAATCTTTCTGTATTTTCAGTCGTGTTCATTTACATCTTTTGACTGGCGGAACGCCCCTCAAGCAGCATTCTAGCATTGTTCAATATGTTTTCCAAAACCGATCATTATATGTATGGCTTGTGGTAGATTTCGTTTAAATATTAGAACAATAAATTAAAATTGTACCATATTGTTGCTTATTATGAAAATGCAATTAATTATTTAAGTTGATCATGAACTGAACCTTTTTTCTAATCACGAGTATCTGAATTGACTGAGTGTCTGAAGTGATAATTAGTGTCTGAAGTGGTAAGGCAGTTCACATATTGAATGATAGACATAGACAATAAATTTTACCTTATCGGCATAACGATACACTAAACGATGCTATTTATATTCGTCTTCTCACTTGTCCATATTATTGACATATTATAAACCATCAAAGCAAGCTTAAATTTTCAAATAAAAAAACTAAACGAATCCACACACAAGAAAGAAGTTTAATATATAATGCACGAAGGAAACACTAGCTAAGATACATTTAAGTTAGGATTTCATAAATATAGTAATTCGTCTTTCGACTAAAATGTAATAGATGGAATACCGCATATATCAACCATAAGTCTAAGACGATTTGTTAGATAACATGGTAGAACCATTGATTGTTTCGTCGTAATTCGACGACTAGTTTAATAAAGTGCTTGCCGTAAGTTTCAGTCTGCCATATTTGTTTTTCTTTCATTTTTTTGTGGTATAATCCAAATCATTTTGTTTTTTCTCTTTTAAAATGCTTTACATACGGTCCTATAGGGGCTTTTATGGCTTATTTTACAAAATAGATTTAACTGAATCTTTTGTACGTTAAGAACCCTTGTAACAACTCTATGAGGGGTCCGTAGGTGGCTGGTTGCATGGCAAAATTTCTGTCCCTATCCAATTTATCCTCATTTTCCAATGCAGTCATAATTTCCCCGACCTTCATCCTGGACGGCCTCTATTACAGTACCTACCTATTGTATTTATTATTAATTTGTTCTCGTCCTGAACATGCATGAAGTATTTTCCACTGGACATAAAGCAACCAACAATCAATCAATCAATGGTGAATGCCATGAGTGACCTGTAAATGTTGACATCTTCGTCCTTTGTACTATGGATAAATGACTTATTGGCAACAAAACCTGATCTTCTTATTTTTATTGTATGAGTGTTGTACAAAGAAGGGTGCTTTTATCTGACAATGAAATGGTATATTTCTGAATATGCATGTGCTATCGGTCATAATTTCTCGTTTGACGTTAAACAGTTATCGTTCATTTTTAATGAGTCTGGATGTGGTGCCCCCCTTTTTGTTTTAGCTTTCTGCTTTTTTTTAACGTTTAGAACATGGTTCTCTATTTTTGAGTTTTTGCCATTCATTTCCTTTTTATTTTTTTCCATTATTTATTTATTCGCCAATTTCTGTATTCTTTATATTTTGGTCAACGTTTGAATTCTGAAAACCCCGTCAAGACCTCTCCTTGAATTAGCAGTTGAAAATGGCCGTGGTGGTAAACAAACAATGCTTCATGATTCAGAACAAAACAACAAAGCAGAATATGTATCATCAGAGATTTTTTAATTATAACTATGCAACATTGTAATCATGTTGCATTTTGTAGTAGTTCATCTTTCATTAACTCATAGGTTTCTGTACCAATCCACCCAAAGACAGCTATTGGATCCAGATGAATGATAAGAATACCAATCATGGCACTTTTGTTTCCCATATCCATGATTGATGCAACCGTATTCGTTTGCATTTCGACGATATTGTTCATAATAGTACTTTCTCCTACGCGGGCAGCTTAGTGAAACCTTGCGCTGTAACAATGGTTGTACAGGTCTAAATGTATCCACTATATTATTGTCCCCTTCTGTAAATATTTCTGGTTCTCCCATCAACTTCCGGAATTCATTGATCTATAAAGGAATACAAATTAGAGTGTACATGTAATCCGCAGTTTTACCTGTTCAATCCCTATGGTTTTAAACTTGATCCTAAAACACATTCATTATTTTCAAACTCACTAAGGAATAAAAGGTGACAGTGTGTGTGTTAAAGAGATAATTACCAAATGACAAAAATAACCAAAAATATCTTATTCGTTTATGTATGACATTCGAACAGCGGTATACTACTGTTGCCTTTATTTATATCTCCTCGGTATCCATAATATCTCTGTAATTGTTGTTTTAATATTTTACAAATTTATGAATTTCCTTTTATTCAAAAGTAGTAAAATAGGTAGAAGCTGGATAATGTGATCACATTTATTTTTTTCGTTTAAAAATAGAAAATATCGATTTATATTTACCTGGTCTTCTGACATACAAATGCTTTGTTCAAACACAGTCCATATAACTGTCTCTGTACATGGTGGTGTGGTTAAACTTCCACAATATCGGTACCAACAGCGAGTGGTTTCTGGGAACAGATCCATGATTGGAAAGTTGTCCAGGACTGCCTTGTCACCTGTAAAAAAGTTTTTGTTTAAATGAATATTCTGGCATGTTAAGAACTGAAAAAATAGACTTGCCCCAAACAAGACGAAAATGAAAATTAACCAAACAAAGGTAAAAAGGATATTTACAGATAGTGAAAAGAAGCTTCCGCGCAGCTAAGTCGCCGCCAATAAGCTAGACTCGTTAAAGGAGACAGCTTAAATTATTGGTGGCGACTTAGCTGCGCGGAAGCTTCTTTTCACTATCTGTAAATATTTCGTCAGAAAGAAAACTCCTTCTTTCCACGCCTTCGGAAAATGAAATGATCGATTACCATTTGTGATTTATTCATGTGTGGTTAATCTTGGTAAATATGTGCTGGCTTGTGGGCGATGTTTACAAACCATTTGGTCATCGAATAGTTTTTGTGACGTCGACATGGTTTTGAATACCCTTAGTATTTTTCCGTCCCCTTGTTTAGAACTAATCTATTTTATAAAACGGTAAACGATCAATAAATTCCATTCATTATAATCTTTGGCTGTAGTTACAGTTGAAAATTAATGTATTTCATGTTCACTTACCAATATTTTTACGTCTTTTAGCTTAGACACTATATGTTCATAATTTGGATTGTAACTTCCAGCCTGTAACGACAATAATTATTCATGTTTATTATTTATAAAAAGTAATTTCTATGACGAATATGGTGTAACTGTTGATAACAAACGACATTAATATATTTTTTTTTAGTCAATTGAATGTATAAAACCACAATCACATATATAAACTCCAATTTTCCATTTCTTTACACATCGAAGTTCCCTTGACGTAATTCTTTTAGGGCATGAAGGTGACATTTCTTAAAACCTGGTACATAGCCTGCCCCCTTTTTCAGTTGCATTCTTACTTCCGATGCAGGTCCATTTTCATTGCAGAATATAATTGATTAATTAATAGTTCGCTTTCTTTCCTTTGTATGATAGGCATACATTATTTAACACTGTACGTAATTCATATACGTAAACATTAACAGATAGTTTAACCCACTGATTGACTTACATAAAGGAGAATAGCATGACAAAAGCACATCTTTTATTGTCAAACTGAAAGTTTTCACATGATTTTATACCATATTTCTGCTTTTCTTCTCTATTTAACAGACGTAAACCAAAGAAACAACATCAAAAGTCAACAGTTTACATGTGTTCTTATCCAGTCATAAACGGTATGTTTAAACAGTGTCCATACATTACATATTATGTTATTAGACCAGGATGGTGCTGAGCCTCATCATTAGACCCACGATATGTTATAGCCTAGTTAGTTGAGTGGTGTTTGGCTCCGTATACAGTGCAGGTGGAGGTGCCATGGATTCAATTCCCCTTAGGAAAGGGCAAACATTTGCTTCAACAAATATAAATCTAATTTTGTTTTACACAATAAAAGACAATGTGTACATGCTATTGATATATATACCATAAAGTGTGCCTTAAATGACAATGAAACTTACGGATGATGTTTTTTCTAAAAACAAAACCGGGTTGTTTGTGAGTCATTACCGACAAGTCGCTTCTTGTGACATATGTCAAAATTGAAAAAGTAACTATTATTAATTTTTATAAAAAGATGTTGTATGATTGCCAATGAGGCAACTTTTCACCAGAGATCAAGTGACGAAGAAATAATGTTGTCTATTCTTATAATTATCATTTTTTATACATATTACTATGTGAGTTTTAATAAAAAAAAGATTTGAAAACATTAATGAAAATGGCTTTACATAAATCAATACTCCAATCACTGCAGCAAAATGTTTTGGTCCATCTGTTGTTGGAACAAACACAAAATGGGCCTAGAATAAATAAATAGATGCAACTATAATTATACTGAATTCACATGCATTCCTAGTAAGACGACAACTTGATTTAGATAACTAAAAATCCAAATTTAAGCACTATCCGAGTTTCATATTTACACTTATATTCCATTTATAACTCTTTGAAGGGTTATTAGAAAGGAGATACTGGCTTTTATTCCGCTTTAAAGACATCACTTAGACTGTTGGACTAAAAGAAGCAATACAAATGTTCCTTGGCTGTAGTTTTGTGTCAATTTTGTCTAGTACTCTTAGGTCAAGAATCAATACACTTTATTTATCATTTGTTCCAATTAGTAAAGTCAAAATGTTGCAAAATGCACTACTTATGTATTACATTTTACTAAGATTACAGCGTTAGTCTTGATAACCCTGTAATGAATTATTGAACTTCCCCAGAACAAAAGTAATGACAAAATCTCATTCATAAATATTGATCAATTATGTTTCACATGTTCACATATCAATATCAATCGTTCTACTGACCTGATTTGAATTTTTTTCTTGTATCGATTTTTTCAATCATTGGTATCTTAACTTAATAAAATCTTGAACAAATTAATAACACCGTTAAAATAGTATATGGTTTTTGGTCAAATTTCCATTCAATAGAACACTTAGAATTAGCTTAATGTTTTTCAATTTCGTCATAGCAAGTATTGTATTGTTACATATAGTATTTCTAGTCTAAACAATTTTTAGTAAACATGTGATTTTATCTGTACACAATATAAAGTTATACAATAAATGAAGACGATCAATATTTGATCATACATATCTTTTTAACAAGCGATCACGTTTTGTTTTGTCAAGCGTTTTCAATTGATTTATTTCTTTGGAAGAAATGTAAATGATTTGCAGGCAAAGTTGAACGTAGATGAATTTAGCTATTTTTAAGTTCCTTTCTGGTCAGTAAGCTCTTCAACTGTTTCGGTTCTTATCTTTGAAGCGCAAGGTTATCTTACCAAATAATCGGCTTTGAGCGTTCCTGTTGAAGGTAAATCCAGAAAAGCGCATCGGACGCATGAAATTTAAAACGTGTTGTTTTCATTTTCTACAGCACTGGGTCGATACCGCTGCTGGTGGACAATCAGGGTATCATCAACTCAGTAGTAAGTACTTCGGTACAGACATGATTTATAACAAACCTTTTTAAAAATGCGCATTTATAAACTTGAAATTATAAAGAAACTAAGGTTTCAACTCTTTCAGGCAAAGTAAATCTTAGATGGATTTGGCTATTTTCAAGGCCCTTTTTGGTCTTCCAGCTCTTCGACTGTTTCGTTTTTTTATCTTGTCTTTCAAATATTCGGCTTTGAGTGATGCTTATGAAGGTAAATCCAGAAAAACACCTCGGACGCATGAAATTTATAACGTGTTGTTTTCATTTTTTTGTTATTCATTTATAATTGTAAATATTAAAGGAATTTTTTTTGCATTGTAATCGATTAAATTACGATTACTTGTAAGCAGAAATTGAACGAGAACTGATTACATGTGACTACATTACAAAACGTAATCGCTTACAGCTGATTACGATCACCCAATGCCTGGTCCGTTAGACTTGATATATTGATTTCCCAAAATTATTTGCTGTCTGATTATTATAAATTATCAGGTTTTTCGGTTTTATAATTTTGACTGCCTTATATTTAACCCAATTGTTAGGTATTCTTTTCTCCTACTTTTATTCACTTTATTCTTCAGTTATATGTGCACCTATTGTTTTAGAATCATACAAGTTTTCTATTGTAGTTTCTTACTGTTTAATTTCATTTATGTCTTGCTTATTTTATTATTTTCTTTTTCCTTTAATGATTGCAATGTTTGTTTCAAATCATTTATCTATTTGTTTTCTTTTGACATAATTTTACAATATACATTTTAGATTGTAGTTTCCCTTTTGTCAATTTTGAATCAATCCCATTAATATTATAGATTTTCAGCTTGTATTCATCAAAATAGGAATGAGACATACCTCAATGAAATCAAAACCTACCACTTGAAATGTGGCCAATTTTGTATACGTACTTCCATAGCAAACTGATGTCCATTTATTGTATGCTCTGAGCCTCTTTGACTATTACCTCCCCAATGGAAATGGAACTCTAAAAGTTTGTGGGGTCCCGGAAGACCTCCACCTTTAATTATTGGCTGAGCATTGGGAAACTCTACTTTAGCTGTAAACATAAAAATATAAAAATAAATAACATGTAACTAATAGTGACATGATATAAGAGTTCATAAAGAAAAGTTATCATACACAACTATTAACCTAGCTATTGTTCGAATAATACTAAGACTATCAATGATATTAAAATAATCTTATTTGCAGAGGGGGCCAAAAACGCCCCTTATCGTACCTTGTACTTTCAATAATAAACATATTAACTAATCTTTTTTATTGATCAATATGATTATGATTACCTTTAGATAAAATTCAAATATCACGGTTAATTCAAGAAAATAGGATTATAGTAAAAACAAAGAAGACATATCTAAGGGTCTGGTGAGACATGTGAAATATTATAGAATAGAAATAAGGGTCCCAACATACACATGATACAGAATAAAATGAATGAACCAAACATAAATAAATTAAATAAAATAGTTAAATAAAATAGAGAATAATGGAATGCTAAATTATGAATAAATAATAATGAACAAACAAAAATGTTAAATAGAGGAAAGAGGCCTTAAAAATTAAGAATCAATAAATGGGAACCCCACATCCAAACTCTTATACCTCCAAGTCCAGTATTTTTCAGCTCCATTTTTATTCCTACTGTTTTCCAAAGTCCTGAGAAATAAAACGGCTTAATCTGGTTGTTTTTACCACATCGTTTGTTTCAATATTGACAGGAGACTGCATTGTACCAGCACACATTCCAGAATTTGCTAAGCAAGACCAAAATGGTGGCGCTAAAATACAAGAATGGCTATAGAACACTTTTTGAAAGGTAATGACACTTATCATTTTAATAAAGCTGAAATAATACCAATTATAACTGTATCAATACAATGAAAACTAGTTATAAAATATAATGTGCTTTACATTTTTAATACTTTTATTTTAGTTTACAAGCAAGGTAAAATAGTTTGAATACGACCTTAGCGCCTCGTTTTTATAATTATCTGCATTCATGATATTTCATTAAGAGCGAAGTATTATAAAACAAAATCAAACAGTGAAATAGATTTCCGATGATCTGTTTACATGTATCTGGCTCCAAAGACTACTTTTGTACGTAATATTTAACTGAACAATGTAAATTTATGCAAGATTGTTTCTCTAGAATACATTTGTTAATTTTCTTTAGCCATATTTACATATAATGAATGAATGTATTTATGAGATTAATTGCATACACACTTTAGAATGGTTTATCAATATTGTTTCTTTTATATGTTCTTTTGCTTGAAATGTTATTATTAATAAGCATAATATGCATAGTATCACACGTTGTGTTGTTATGACATAACCTATATGCCCATATGCTTTTCGTAATTGTTTCCGGAAAATAAAGTGAAGGATTTAATAAGAACATTTTCAAAATGCTTTGATCAATGCGAAAATGAAGAAAATTGGACATAGACTGGGGGATTTACATTGGAGCGTTATGAGTATATATATTAAATGTCTAATTACATCTCTAGTTTTTTTTTTCAAAAGAAACTAATAATGGCATACGGCTTTTAAATATTTTAAATGCACATTTATCTATATTTTTACCATCAGTAATTATTGTGAATTATTTTGTTGTTGTTCAGATGATGTACTTACGAATACCCCCTTGATAATATCCCCAGCTAGGACCTAAAATAAAAGAAAAGAGGTTATTTCTTTACTGGTTTTATTTGACCATCAATATTGATGGTTGAAAAAATAGTGAAGTAAATATAAGAAATTTTACTAATGATTTCAAGAGAATTATTTTTTATCTTTATATTCATTAAATCTTTTAACTACTGATATACAATATAGCAGCAGATTCTGGATGAACGTTTTCAGCCTTAAAACTACTACTATACAGTGATTATCTTAGTGACTAAATATGGAAATTTGGAATCTTAATCCAATTACCCTACCGAAAGGTTTAATCTAATTTAGCAGCCTACCTTCAATTGCTTCAGACAGTTGAATCGCTTGCACTCCTTCAGTCGCCTCAGTCGCTTGCAAAAGAATTGTTTCAAGACAGAAAAAGAGTAACATGACTCTCGATTTCATTTCCACTTTAAACATTTCAAGATATCAATTTTTGAAAACTTTACTCGACGTGAAAAATTGTAAGATCCACGTAGATATATATATATATATATATATATATCAAATCAAACCATGTAACACGTTGGATGTTATAATTTCTTTATCAAAAGATGGGGGAAAAATCTGTTTTGTAACCAGTCAGATAGAACAATGTGGCAGTTCAACTTTCAGCTACAACGTATGTTACATCGTGATCATTGGAGAGGAACAGTTAGGATTGTCATTTGATGTGTTCACTTGTTCACTTGATAACACATGCATTATTGTCTTATGTTTAAAAGAAATACCAGTATGGATACAAGTGAAATATACATAGTATAAGAACAGGTGAATTTATTTTTTATTGTCCAAGCAAAGATTTGTAGCACGCTATTTTTACGTCTTTTTCAAATTTTGATTGCAGTGCATGACATGATTATTTGTGGTTATACCCTCTTTTTTGTCAAACCTGTGACGAAAGTTTTCGAAGCGAGAAGAAAAAAAAAAGATCGAAATTTCTGTTTTAATTACTTTGTCAAATCTTCAATGAATTTTTATGAAACTTAGACAGACGAACTGACAATGCTACGGCAAAAATCGAGAAACGAAAACGAAAAACGACCAAAAGACAGACAACGGTCTTACAACTAGTGATAAATGGGATGGGTTTGTATTAATTTACTTTTATATAAAATACTGTTTGTTCAAAATTTAATGCATAAAATCAAAAAATTACTTTTGTATATATAAGTTTTTTTTTATACGTGGAGTAAAATTTATACTTATCTGTATATGCTTCTGTCATTTTCCTTTTTTATTTTCAAATTGATGTATAACTGGTTTGTCTTTTCCCTCGACATATAATTTGTATTTGCTTCTTAGTATCTTTGTTGTTTGTTTTTTGTTTTTTTTTTTTCTGTGCACAAATTTGATTTTATTATGTAATTGTTTCTAATTAAAGAATGTATTATTTGATATAGTTATGGGCTCAAGGAAATGTTGCCTGGCATACAAAATAATAAGCCTGGTATCTTTGATGATATATTTCATAATGTATTATCAAATTCTAAAAGTCTTTTTCTGATAGCTTTATACATTTATATGTCAGTGAGTAACCTAACTATAATTTTAAAATTTTGACTCCATTTAAGTGCATCAATTCCATGGAAAAATTTATTTTCAGAAAACAAACGTATCAATGATATTTCATGTCAACACAAAAGTCATGAATAGTGGGCTGGCGATACCCATGGGGACGAAATGTTTTGCAGCAATGAAATCGAACCAGTGATGTTTTTAAAGCATAGAAACAGTCGAATACTTTACAGTGAAGTCTGATTTTACGTAGGGAAAATGAACAAGAATAGTAACATCTGTTTATTGACCTCATGCATCATTTTAGCCTTACAGTTTTAAGATGAGTTAAATAGGGGCCAATGATTGAAACCTCATCATTAGTAAATCAATATACATGTATTAAATTACTTATTTTTCTTTTTGACTACCACTATTCTTTCTTTTCCTACTCACAAATATTATTTCGAAGGAACTAAAACATTTCCCACTCGAATAACTGCTGTTTGTTTATATATCAATGCATCAAACTGTAAAATTATGTTGTCGATCTTACATTTCGTATTTGATCATGACTGCTATAGGATAAATGTTCGAGAAAATATCAATCTACAATGATTGGTCGTAAAGTACCGGTGGTTATATAGGCTGCATGACTGGAAGACATCGTAACAGAAATGAGAACAAGAACCAAAACGCTCTGTTCTTTTTATTAGAATATTTTTATATTAACAAACATTCAAATATTTTCTTGTCGTTTTAAATAAAAAAAAAAAAAAAAAAAACAGTAAGGAAATTAGTCACTATTTGATTCCTGGTTCGAAAGGAATCATCACCTCAGAAGTCATCCTTTGAAAAGACATTATTTATAACACTTCCGTCAATTCTGGGTTGAAAATGAAGATATTATTAAGAAACTTAGGCGCCATATCCTTAAGTTGACCTTAGCTATAATTTTGTGTCACTTTGGTTATAATGCTCCTCAAGTATTAATTGTTTATATATCTTTGATTTTAAAACGTTTTGATAGAGCGATAAAGATAAAGGTTAATCCAGAAAAGGTCTAATGACGCACATAATTTGCTATTTCATAGTTCACAGTGCTTATGTTCATCTACGGCTTTCGTTATTTCGTGCAGTAAAGTTCATATTTCTCAATATATTTTTTGTCATTTGTTTTTATTATGATAAAATGGACGTATAACTGATATTTATTTTCTTCGACATATGCATTTTGATTGCTCCTTGGTATCTTAATATATTTTGTATCTTACAAAATATAGTATCCATTATACAATCCTTTCTAATTCAAGAAAGTATTATTTGATTTTCGTGTGGAAAACACCTGCTTCTAAAATAACCTATATCAAGTACGCTCGAAATACAGAATTTGGGAAGTCAAACATATAATATATTCAGAGCATTATAAATTGACTTTACTACTCCCTAAGGAATATATTTTTTCACATTACCGGAGTGTATAATTTTTCGATAGGTTACCATTTCTATTATAGGACATTCAAGCAGATTTTCCAAAATTGTATCGATTGTAATTAAGCTTGTTTTTACATATTTTGTTGCTCTAACCGCGGATGTCGTTAATCTGTCAAAAACTCCGGAGTCAAAAGTCGGTAGTATGAAAATAGTTTATTATTCCACAAATATATTAGACGTATTCTAAAAGAGCAGGAATAGATGATAATCATATTATATTATGACAAATGTTATATATACTAGTATCAAAAGCAGATGCGTTTATTTAGAACACAATAACCATTTTCATTTGAACATGGGACATGACATATATATGTATTTCAATCAGATACTTCTTCGGTAATCAATACACATACTGTCATGACACTAGAATGTCATATCAAGCTTTTAATATCCTTTCTTGCAAAATATTAATAAGAAAAATCCCTGCCAAATATAGCTTGACACATATTTTTGTAAAAACAAATACTTCTTCTTCAATCTGTTATCAAATCTCGTAAAATCTATTTTTGTTGTATATCACAGTATGTTCCCAGCAATATGTAAGTTAAAATCAAGATGAAGAATTTAAAACCTTATTATAAATGTATATTTACAAATGTTTATATAGAGTAGGTGAATATAGTACATTACCTTTTGCAAAACCACTTATTCGCTTTAGTTCAAAACTACTATATATACATACTGGTAATTGATTTATAAGTGCAAGAAAAGTTTGTTGTAATTATGTCGGTAACGAAGTACTGACTACTGAAAATTATAAAATGTACTAAACATTTGTTCCAGTTAAATGTAGGTTAGTACACTGGATCACTTTTTGTAAAATTAATAATTTGTTTTACATCTTTATATTATATATATATACTAAATCACCTTTTGCAAAATCAGTAGTTCGTTTCACGTCAAAATCAGTATACACACATACTTATAAACCTTTCTTGAATTGCCCGTTTATAAATTTTTAAATTATAAAGACACTTAGGTTTCAACTACCTCAGGCAAAGTTGACCTTAGAAGTATTCGGCTATTTTTAGGTCCATTTTCGTCATATAGCTCTTTAAATGTTTCGGTTCTTTTACCATGTTGGCTTTCAAATATTCGGCTTTGAGCGTTCCTGATGAAAGTAAACCCAGAAAAGCGATTCGGACGCATGGAATTTATTACGTGTTGTTTTCATTTTTTGTAATTGTTTATTCAGTGAAAGAAATAATAATTTGAAAAAAAAAAAAAATATTACTACAAATAGTGGTCAAGTAAAAACAACGTGTATGTACCAATGAACTCTCAACCACTTTCCCTTTTTGTTTGTTTTATTGGTATTTATTTTGTGTTTCCCTAACTGTTCATATTCATTTTGTGGACACTGTAAGGATTTATAGTATGGTTAAAACCCTTTCTAAAAGCGACCAACATCTCTATCACTGTAACAAATTACAAACGGGCATTACAGAATTCCTTCACATTGCTGAACCTAAAAATGTAGGATACTTTACATCATTTATCAACTTGATGCATCACTCTTCAGCCTAATAATAATATGTAATTTTAAGAAGGACTATAGTTCAGATTTGATATAGTAATGAGCTCAAAGAAGTGTCATCTAATAAGATTTTATAATATAATATCAAATTCTACATGCTGTCTCTGATAGCTTAAATATTTATATGAGTACCTGAACTATACATTTCCAATTTTTACTCCATTTCAGTGCATCGATCTACTCCATAGTAAATAATAAATATTTATCGTAGAAGAAGGAGAAGAAGAAGATATTTAGGAAAGGAAAGCGGACATATTTTCTTTAGTGCTCAATAACCTTTTCTCAGCCAGCCTTATAATAATCTGTCAACTCATGAGGACACAGCCAAAATTATTTTAGGATGTTTAGCTTCTGCAACTATCAACGTTTCGGTCATTTCTGTTCCTTTTTATGAACCAAAAAATAAAAATGTTACAACAGCTTTTAAATTTTACGATGCGTAAGAACTCAAGTAGTTGGTGCGTGTCTATTTGTCTATTGATTCAACACATTTTGAAATTTACAGGATATTTCATGGAGAAAAGTTTATATTTTTCTTATTTCAATTGCGGATGCTACGTATCAGTAATTAAAAAAATTAATGTCAAGAAATGCATTAAAAATATGCAAAAAAATATTTCATCTTTTATAATCGTCATCTGTTAATAACTGGTTATTGAACGTTTCAAACTTTATGTACTTGAGAATTTAAAAGAAGTAGTGGATTCGAATTCGTAAACGATAATCCATGAGCGACGTTAGTCGCAAGTTGATTGCGTATTAGAAAATTTATAAGAAGTATGGGATTCGTGAACGATTATGAACGCGCGACGTTTGTCGGAAGTTGATTTTCGTTTTCGAATCCACTACTTCTAATAAATTCTCTAGCTTAACCCATTTCTGGTAAAACGATTGTCTGTTTTAAGTTTTGACAATAAATCAACGGAATTTCATAAGATAATTTCATAATTTGTCTTTTTTATTCTTCAGTAGTTGGAAATGACTATATCCAAACTGTTCACATCTATATGTAGGTATTTGACAAGTAAACAAAAGTTAAATATAACTTAAAATTTGAAACATCTGTAACAGGTTGATTCTGCTATAATTGTTCAGAGAGTAGATTTTTACAAAACGATTTCGCATGTGACTTTTTCAACCAATCAGAGTTCGAGTTATCGAATCTGGACAGTGTACGCTGAATATAAACTTGAATGTGGTTCATTTTCTAAAGGTCCCGAGGGTATCCCAAAATAAAAACAATGGGACGAAGACAATGTTATCGCTTCGATTGTTTCGTTGGTTACAAATATTTTTTAGATCTCTTTCGTCGTAATGACATCATACAGTACCATCTAGTACAAAATATTCTGATAGTAGATAATAACTAATGCAATGAATATTTGAAAGATGTGACGTTTTGTACAGTTTTCAGTTGTGCCCCGTACGCTTTTTTTACTTGAGATCGGATCGTAATCGTGATAATTAGAGTAGAGTAAAGTTGTTTCATTGGCACTCATACCACATCTTCTGATATCTATAAACACTCTTTTAAATTGTATACTGTAGCGCAGCTTCCCCTTACCAGATGTGGAACAAGGATTTTGAAAAGGGGGGTGGTGCAAACTAGGCATCGTGTAGAATGGAACATTTAAAAAGTCTGCATTAACCATATAATAGATGTAGCTCCATGAGAGGGGCACCCCCTAGATCCACCTTTGCTTACTTAGTAGATAAATAACCGTCCTCCATTAGCTGTGCTGGTGAAGTACTTCCTTTAACTCAGTTGGTGGAGGGGAGGCTAACTGTACTATTTTTGTGAACTGTCCAAGGGGATTTTTTTATTTTGTATCTAGTACGCTGGAAAAAAAAGTTCCAGGTCGAAGGCTGGGATTATAGTACATGTATATTGAGTATTCTATTCCCATGCTGTAGTGGATACATGTAACCCCCATGCTGTAGTACATACATGTGCCAAATAACCATCTTGGTCTATCAATCAAAATACTTGACGTTCTGAACTGCTCTTTAGCGGGACGCTTTCCTTTATACGAAGACATCCAAGCAAAAAGTCATAAATAGAATAAATTTTATTATTTTTTTTCTTGTATTGTATATATAAAAAGAAGATGTGGTATGATTGCCAATGAGACAACTATCCACAAGAGACCAAAATGACACAGAAATTAACAAGTATAGGTCACCGTACGGCCTTCAACAATGAGCAAAGCCCATACCGCATAGTCAGCTATAAAAGGCCCCGAAATGACAATGTAAAACAATTCAAACGAGAAAACTAACGGCCTTATTTATGTACAAAAATGAACGAAAAACAAACATGTAACACATAAACAAACAACAACCACTGAATTACAGGCTCCTGACTTGGGACAGGCACATACATACATAATGTGGCGGGGTTAAACATGTTAGCGGGATCCCAACCCTCCCATTAACCTGGGACAGTGATATAACAGTACAACATAAGAACGAACTATAAAAATCAGTTGAAAAAGGCTTAACTCATCAGATGGACAAAAATACAAGTGGACGTGGCAGGGTACTTGTACATCCGAACAACAAAAAGACATTAGGAACAGATCTGAGAGTACTCGCAGTTATCTGACAGCTAGTTCAAAGCCACTAACAACTAATAAAAGAAATCATGCATCTAAGACTAAATTATCAATCCGTACACATCCAACATCCAATGGATTTATTGTAAAGACGTCATAAACAGTCAGAGAAAAACATGACCTTGTGCAATGCCAAGATACAGGTATCGACAGATTGTAGATCCATGAATGTGTATATATATATATATAACATACTAGTAATATTTAGTTTGCTTTTAATTTACTGATAACAAAATCAATATTTATACCAATAAAAACAATATTCAATGATCTTATTACAGTGTTGAATTGGTAACCTTTTAGAATAAGTTTATTTAAAGGAGCGATACGTTTACAAGGATCATTTTAAATTTCCGGGCACGGTTAACAACATTTCCGTAAAATGAGGATGTGCTATCCCGTTTGAAATAAGTTTTCTACAGGTACAACCAAACTTCGAAACCAAATCTTTATATCTATGGAAAAATTTAGTAAAGGTTTTAAGTTATTTATGGTAACGATATCCCTGGTTTAATAATTTACCAGTAATACATAGATTACGTTCGTTAAAATCAAAAACGTCACAACAGACACGGGCATAGCGAACGAGCTGTGAAATATAAACACCGTAAGATGGTGCCAAAGGAACATCACCATCTAAAAATGGAAAATTAACAATAGGGAACGAAAAATCGTCCCTTTTGTCGTAAATTTTAGTGTGGAGTTTCCCGTTTAAAACCGAAATATATAAATCTAGGAAAGGACAGTTATTACCGTTTAAATTTGATTTATTTAAAGTAAGTTCCTTGGGGTACATTTCAGCAGTATATTGAGAAAATTCTTGATTATTTAACGAAAAAATATCATCAAGATAACGGTAAGTGTTGTTGAATATATTAATTAAATGCAATTTCGACGGGTCTTTACTGAGTTTAGTCATAAACTGTGATTCGTAACAGTACAAAAACAAGTCTGCTATTAAAGGGGCACAATTAGTGCCCATAGGGATACCTACAACCCGTCGATAAACTTTGTTGCCGAAACGTACATAAATATTATCAAGGAGAAAATTAACAGCTTCAATCATCTCATCACACCTCCAATAAGTATATCTAGCATATTAACCTTTCTCATTAGAGAAGAAGGCTTTAAATGAGTTGCAGCAAATATATTTGCATTCAGCTTTACCAAACGACCATTTAATTAAATAGGAAAACTTTTGTTTGATAAGATAATGTGGGAGTGTAGTGTAAAGAGTAGAAAAATCAAAACTGTCAACAGAATCAAAAGGACCATCAAAAGCATGTAATTTATCTAAAACACCCAAAGAATTTTTTACACTCCAAAAATAGTTTATACCACTATGTTCATATATCTTATTACAATAGTTTATGATAAGCTCTTTAATAGTAGTTAATGAACTTGTTAAAAGCACTGAAAGATTAGTTGTAGAACACTTACTAGAGGCCGAGATGAAACGATATTTAAATTTTTTTTGTGTAATTTAGGTAGCCAATACATAGTAGGGACCTTCAAATGTTCAGAAGAAGCCTTAAGCTTTGATGTGGTTGTGATATGTTTGTTTACTATATGACTCTCTGTGGAGCGGATGGACTTGAATGTAGATGAATTTAAAATTTCATTCCTAAGAACGTCCGTGTAGTATTTACGGCATACCACCACCACATTGTTGGCCGCTTTGTCGGCCGGTACAAACACAAACCGCTTTGAAAGTTCTTGAAGTTTATTTCTTATTCTGGAAATAGGTGTATTATGTACTCTATTATTTACTTCTAAATTATTTTAAAATGTGATATTCTCTTATCTACCACATTCATACATTTATTTAAATAAGAATCAAGAGATTTTTATCAGATTTTCCAGTTTACACCACTTTTTACAAAACGAGGAAAGAGCATCTTTGGTGACTTGACGACACTCTTTCCAATCTATTTTAGATGGAGGACGATATTTTGGTCCTTTTTTCAAAAAGTTTTTAACCTCTCTGTCCTGGACGATATTGAGGTCCCCTGTAATAACATGGCCATAGGGAACATATCTTAACTTCCACGATTCACAGTTTCAAGTTAAGGAGTATTATTATCTACATTCACGTCTGATGTTACCGACGTATAATTAAAAATTAGACTTCTGCTGGGTTTTTTGTATGTGTATGAAATTATAGGTGGTTCTATGTTATCAAAATAGGGAGGTATAAAGTTTTGAACGGTAGAGTCATTAAATATACTAGATAAGTTGATAAAATCAATACCTCTGCTAATATATTTAATTTTCAGAAAATGACGTTTATGATCTTCAGGTTTGTCGATACGCGGGAACAGCCTATGGTGGCAAAAAGCTGTAATTATACGCGAATATTCATACAGTGGGCTAAAGAAAGAGATAGTGTCACACTCTTTGAAAATATCGTGTAATTTACTAATGGGTATTTGACCCAGTTTACATAATAATTGATGCCTACCATTGTTTTTAAATATAGATAGGAGATTACCAAGTGTATAATTTATACGATGTTTAACTCGTAGATTTCGATTGATACGTTTGCCATGAGACCTATTATTTCGTTGTCTTTTATCAATAATATTCATGATATTAATAGAAGAAGTAGTAGATATGTTCCCTTGTCCAAGTATATTGTCATTTAGACCTTTTAATAATCTTTCGATCTAGATAAATAAAGTGGGAGGGTAAAGATCTATATTTTTAAGTAAAGAAGAGTGCACACGCTGAAATGTCTTGCCTGCTTTACGTATGATTGAATTTATGTTGAAAGTCTATGAAATGAAGGTTTTACTACATGTATCATCATCAACTTAACATTATCAATGATCAATGAAAATGAGGTTAAGGTCAGATGAGCCATATCAGACAGACATTTTCACCTTACAACCATTCCATCATGTTCCATACACCAAATATAGTGGTCCTATTGCATAAAGTAGCTGGAAAACACCCCAAACCAAAAGTTAACATTGACCAATAAACCATGAAAATGAGGTCGTTTATATGAACCCTGTCAGATAAGCATGTACATGTACAATATATACCTATCATTACATACACCAAATTTATTTGACCTATTGCTAATAGTATTTAACAAACCGAAAAAGAACCATGAAAAATTAGCATTGACCAATGAACCATGAAAATGAGGTCTAGATCATATGAAACTTGACAGACAGACATGAACACCTTATTATCATTCCATACGCAAAACAAAGAAGCCCTATTGCTTAAAGCATCTAAAAAATAGACCAAAAGATAAAGAATGAATGTTGTCCAATGAACTATGAAAATTAGGTTAAGGTCATTAGAAATCTGTCAGTCGGATATGTACACCTTACAATCATTCTGTACACCAGATATAGAGGCCCTATCGCTATAGTACCTGAGAAATAGACAAAACCACAAAAACTAAACATGATATATTGAACCACAAAAAAGAGGTCAAGGTCAGATGAAAACTGCCACTCGGACATATATACAATCACCTTACAATCATTCCATACATCAAATATTGTTGCCCTTTTACGTATAGTATCCGCGATACTGACTTGACCACGTAAACTGAACTTTGGTCACCGATCCATAATAGAAGGTCGAGGTCAGGTGAACACAGTATGGCAGACATACAGACCTTGCAAGGAAGTCATATACCAAATATAGTTATCCTTTAGCTATTCCTCATAATAAGTTAGTATTTCAGTTGAGAAAAAAAAGCATAATGTTTTTTCAAGCAGTCACTGAACCATAGAAATGAGGTCAAGGACAATGAACATATGACAGACAGAAACTTAGTAACATAAATGATATACGCTGCTGCTTGTAATCTCTATGTCTTGCATTCTGCGACAAAAGATATTTGAGATACTTCTGCTAAATTTATTCACAACTTTTATAGACACAGGACATTTAAGAGCTTGACACATTGTATAGACAATTGTCGACCTTCTATTGAAGACTTAAATATGTATAGGTTTCATTCTAGATGTCATTTAATTACTTTTTCTATTTAGTGGCTGTCTTATTAGCATATGTATGATGTCATGATGTACATGTATAATATGTTTTTTGATCTACTGGTTTATATAGAAAGTGAGAAATAAAATTGACCACAAAGAGTCACTGCTACGTGAAATGAGGTTGATGTCACATGAACACGGGGACTTGTCTGAAAAAAGTATCTAGTATATATGTTATATATAGGTACATATACATGACTGTACCAAGTCCTGAATATGACAGTTGTTATCCATTCGTTTGATGTGTTTTTTTTTTTTTTTTTTATTTTGCCATTTGATTAGGGACTTTCCTTTTTGAATTTTCCTCGGAGTTCAGTATTTTTGTGATTTTACTTTTTATATATAGGACTTATATATATATATATATATAGGTAAAAAAATTCAGAGGCAAGTTGAACAGACATATAAACCTCAGATCCCATATACCAAATATAGTTATCCTATTACTCATAATATGTGAGAAATGCATATAAAAAATCACTTTACATGTAGTTTTACAAGGAGTCGCTGAACCATGAAAATAAGGACAACGACAATGGACATGTATGACTTGACAGAAACGTCTTTACATAAAGCTTATTTATACATTTTGAGTATTAAACATCAAGGATTTCTACCCTCTGATACATAAAACTTTATATAAATAGTTAAAGCGGTCCCCGACTTGCATACATGTCTTGTATTCTGCGACTTTTGTCACAGGCTGGACAAAACTTGAAGAATTAAGCTTACACATGAGCTTCAGGGTGATAATCACTAAATGAAAGGTAAATTTACATGTGCAAATGTTGCCTCTGTCAGATTTTCTCTAATGATGATACTATCTATCTATTATGGTTTTCAAGATATAAATGCATTATACCCAAGCTTGTGTTCTATTTCAAGTTGGTCTATTGGCGGGAACAAAGAACGTTCTTCTAGACACCCTTATGATTATTCAGTTTAACATGTTAAGTTTGGTTGAAATTGGTCCAGTGGACATTTTTGTAAAGGTTTACAATCACAACTACAAGATGACGACAACTGACGCCAGGTCCATAGGGTCAGGTGAGCTAAAACGTTCTTTGCCTTTCTTATACTTAAATTGTGAATGAAGTCTTCAGTTCAAGAACATAAAATAGAAAAATGACAAAAAGAAGTTTTAGGTTTAATCACCTTATCTGTAATTCACAAATCAATGGTTCTGAAAGTTGTCAGAATTATTTTTTTCATACAATTGGTTTACCCGTTTAAATAAAGACACAGGAAATCTATTACTAACTTTTTTTGAACTGCGTTGTATCTAATGAAGTTATAGCACTGTCAACGTGTACCTGATAAGCAACAATTTTTTTGTTCAAAAGTACGTCATCTTCATTCATTTGTGACTCAAAATATTTAAAAAAAGTTTATGTTTTTGTCATTTCAATTGCAGATGTTACATATCAGTAATTTAAAAAATTCATGTCAAGAAATACATTCAATTTGAAAATATGCAAAAAAATATCTCATCTTTTATAATCATCATCTGGTAATAACTGTTTATTGAACGTTTCAAACTTTATGTACATGAGAATTTATAATAAGTAGTGGATTCGAATTCGTAAACGATAGTCAATGAGCGACGTTAGTCGTAAGTTGATTGCGTATTAGAAAATTTATAAGAAGTATGGGATTCGTGACGATTATCAACGCGCGACGTTTGTCGGAAGTTGATTTTCGTTTTCGAATCCACTACTTCTAATAAATTCTCTAGCTTACCCCATTTCTGGTTAAACGACTGTCTGTTTTAAGTTTTGACAATAAATCAACGGAATTTCTTAAGATAATTTCATAATTTGTCTTTTTATTCTTCAGTAGTTGAAAATAACTATATCCGCACTGTTCACATCTATATGTAGGCATTTGACAAGTAAACAAAAGTTAAATATAACTTAAAATTTGAAACATCTGTAACAGGTTGATTCTGCAATAATTGTTCCGAGAGTAGATTTTTACAGAACGATTTCGCATGTGACTTTTTCAACCAATCAGAGTTTGAGTTATCGAATCTGGACAGTGCACACTGAATATAAACTTGAATGTGGTTCATTTTCCAAAGGTCCCGAGGGTATCCCAAAATGAAAAACAATGGGACGAAGACAATGTTTAGCTTCGATTGTTTCGTTGGTTACAAATATTTTGTAGATCTCTTTCGTCGTAATGACATCATACAGTAACATCAAGTACAAAATATTCTGATAGCAGATAATAACTAATGCAATAAATATTTGATAGATGTGACGTTTTTTTTTTATATATTTTCAGTTGTGCCCCGTACGCTTTTTTTTACTTGAGATCGGATCGTAATCGTGATAATTAGAGTAGAGTAAAGTTGTCTCATTGGCACTCAAACCACATCTTCTGATATCTATAAACACTCTTTTAAATTGTATACTGTAGCGTAGCTTCCCCTTACCAGCTGTGGAACAAGGATTTTGAAAAAAAAGGGGGAGCAAACTATGCATCGTGTAGAATGCGACATGTTAAAAGTCTGCATTAATCATATAATAGATGTAGCTCCATGAGAGGGGCACCCCTAAATCCACCTCTGCTTACTAAGTAGATAAATAACCGTCGTCCATTAGCTGTGCTGGTGAAGTACTTCCTTTAACTCAGTTGGTGGAGGGGAGGCTAAATGTACTATTTTTGTGAACTGTCCAAGGGGAGTTTTTATTTTGTATCTAGTGTGCTGGAAAAAAAAGTTCCAGGTCGAAGGCTGGGATTATAGTACATGTATATTGAGTATACTATTCCCATGCTGTAGTGTATACGCGTACCGCCATGCTGTAGTAGATACATGTGCCAAATAGCCAACTTGGTCTATCAGTCAAAATACTTGACGTTCTTAACTGCTCTTTAGCGGGACGCTTTCCTTCATAGGAAGCCATCCAAGCAAAAAGTCATAAATAAAACTTAATTTTATTTTTGTTTTCTTGTAATGTACCTTTTAATAATCTTTCGATCTAGATAAATAAAGTGGGAGGGTAAAGATCTATATTTTTAAGTTAACAAGAGTGCACACGCTGAAATGTCTTGCCTGCTTTACTTATGATTGAATTTATGTTGAAAGTCTGTGAAATGAAGGTTTTACTACATGTATCATCATCAACTTAACATTATCAATGATCAATGAAAATGAGGTTAAGGTCAGATGAACCATGTCAGACAGACATTTTCACCTTACAACCATTCCATTATGTTTCATACACCAAATATAGTAGTCCTATTGCATAAAGTAGCTAGAAAACAGACCAAACAAAAAGTTAACATTGACCAATGAACCATGAAAATGAGGTCGTTTATATGAACCCTGTCAGATAAGCATGTACATGTACAATATATACCTATCATTACATACACCAAATTTATTTGACCTATTGCTAATAGTATTTAATAAACCGAAAAAGAACCATGAAAAATTAGCATTGACCAATGAACCATGAAAATGAGGTCTAGATCATATGAAACTTGCCAAACAGACATGAACACCTTATTATCATTCCACACGCAAAACAAAGAAGCCCTTTTGCTTAAAGCATCTGAAAAATAGACTAAACGATAAAGAATGAATGTTCTCCAATGAACTATGAAAATTAGGTTAAGGTCATAAGAAATCTGTCAGTCGGATATGTACACCATACAATCATTCTATACACCAGATATAGAGGCCCTATTGCTATAGTACCTGAGAAATAGACAAAACCACAAAAACTAAACATGATATATTGAACCACAAAAAGAGGTCAAGGTCAGATGAAAACTGCCACTCGGACATATATACAATCACCTTACAATCATTCCATATATCAAATATTGTTCCCTTTTACGTATAGTATCCGCAATACTGACTTGACCACGTAAACTGAACTTTGGTCACTGATCAGTAAAAGAAGGTCGAGGTCAGGTGAACACAGTATGACAGACATACAGACCTTGCAAGGAAGTCATATACCAAATATAGTTATCCTTTAGCTATTCCTCATAATAAGTTAGTATTTCAGTTGAGAAAAAAAAGCATAATGTTTTTTCAAGCAGTCACTGAACCATAGAAATGAGGTCAAGGACAATGAACATATGACAGACAGAAACTTAGTAACATAAATGATATACACTGCTGCTTGTAATCCCTATGTCTTGCATTCTGCGACAAAAGATATTTGAGATATTTCTGCTAAATTTATTCACAACTTTTATAGACACAGGACATTTAAGAGCTTGACACATTGTATAGACAATTGTAGACCTTCTATTGCAGGATTAAATATGTGTAGGTTTCATTCTAGATGTCATTTAATAATTTTGGCCTATTTAGTTGCTGTCTAATTGGCATATGTATGATGTCATGATGTACATGTATAATATATTTTTTGATCTACTGGTTTATATAGAATCTGAAAAAATAAAATTGACCACAAAAAGTCACTGCTACGTGAAATGAGGTTGATGTCACATGAACACGGGGACTTTTCTGAAAAAAGTATCTAGTATATATGTTATATGTAGGTACATATATATAGGACTTATATATATATATAGGTAAAAATATTCAGAGGCAAGTTGAACAGACATATAAACCTCGGATCCCATAGACCAAATATAGTTATCCTATTACTCATAATATGTGAGAATTTCATATAAAAAATCGCTTTACATGTAGTTTTACAAGGAGTCGCTGAACCATGAAAATAATGATACTTTCTATATATTATGGTTTTCAAGATATAAATGCATTATGCCCAAGCTTGTGTTCTATTTTAAGACATGTTGGTCTATTGGCAGGAACAAAGAACGTTCTTCTAGACACCCTTATGATTATTCAGTTTAACATGTTAAGTTTGGTTGAAATTGGTTCAGTGGACATTTTTTGTAAAGGTTTACAACCACAACTACAAGATGACGACAACTGACGCCAAGTAATGGCGATAGCTCAAAGGTTCATAGGGTCAGGTTAGCTAAAATGTGCTTTGCCTTTCTTATACTTAAATTGTGAATGAAGTCTTCTGTTCAAGAACATAAAATACAAATGTGACAAAAGAAGTTTACACTTTATTGATTTAGGTTTAATCACCTTATCTGTAATTCACAAATCAATGGTTCTGAAAGTTGTCAGAATTATTTGTTTCATACATTTGTGGTTTACCCGTTTAAATAAAGACACAGGAAATCTATTACTAACTATTCTGAACTGCGTTGTATCTAATGAACTTTTAGCACTGTCCACGTGTACCTGATGAGCAACAAGCTTTATGTTCAAAAGTACGACAGCTTGATTCATTTGTGACCCAAAAAAGATTCAATATAAAATAAGAAGATCAACTTCACTTTATACTCCCCAACATTACTTTGCACATTACAGCCTACATCTCCTTTATTGCTGATGTTCATCATGACATGTAGGACTAAACTTTTTAACTTGTTATCGAAACCAGGCCATCGTTTCACAAAAATTGTACCACAATCTTAGATCTTACGTCTGTCGTACGTCAAAAGGTAAGTTTTTGACCGTTTCATAAACAATCGTAAGTAGAATTTTATCGTGAGTTTGATCGTAAACTTACGAGTAGCAACTAGCAATCCTTCAATAAAATCAGACAAAATGGCTGCGTTCATGATTATTCACAACGACGGAGAAAGACTACCACGCTTGACATTTTGACAGACAGAGAATTGATTGAGCGGTACAGTTTTCCTCGTCAGGGAATTTTCTATTTGATGGATCTTGTAAAAAATGATGTTCAGAGACCTACAGCTAGATACCACACAATTCCACCTGTTCTACGGGTATACTTTTAATGAAACAAGATGAACATTATCCTCACACCATGTCAGAGTGTAAACAAACTAAAGCGACGTCTACGTCTAATTATCATTATTACACATAATACCCTTGGTAAACAAAGTCGTACCTTGCACAACTGATACATTTACCACATTTTTCGTCGATTGTCCATTCATTTTGAAACCATTAAGAAGTACATAGTCAGATAAATTATAAACACATACTTCATCAATGTCGATAAGTTTAATAGTTCGTTGTGATGGTGGAACTGAAAAATTCAACACAATAAAACTCATGATAAATTATGTCCTTTATTTTTTTTTGTGAAAAATCACTAAAAAGGATGCATTTCTAAACATCAGGCAAGAAGACGATGCACTTGTCAAACTTGTAAAATCTACATCAAATAATATAGAAATTAAAAGGATACAAAAATAAGAAGATATGGTATAATTGCCAATGAGACAACTCCACAAGAGACCAAATGACAAGGAAGTTAACAACTATAGGTAACCATATGGCTTTCAATAATGAGGAAAACCCAATACCGCACAGTCAGCTTTAAAAGGCTCCGAAATGACAAATGTAAAACAATTCAAACGAAAAAGCTAACTGCAGACTTATGTAAAAAACAATGTACGAAATACAAATATGATATCAGAACCAACATCTGTGTTTATAGGATGACTGGTCATGTCAGGTGATGACCCTATACTGACTCTGGCATAATGACATGAAAATCACTTGTATCATACCTCTATTTTCTTCCAAAAACTCACTTCTTCAAGTATTTTTTTTTTTTATTTACCCCTCCCCCCCCTTATTTTCAACACCACCGAACAGTAAAACTTTTTTCGCGAACACTAACATTTTACTACATAACCTGTAAGCTAAAACCTTGAATTTTACAGGAAAAATACTCCAACTGCCGTGGAAAATCTGTTAAAAAGTATTAGATCATTATGTAAAGCATTTTTTTCAGCAAATTTAGAATTTACAGATGAATGATTGCATCAAAGGCATAAACCTTGCTACTTAAAAGAAGCAAAAGTTCCATTTTTTTTTTTACAATTTAACTAATAATTAGATATAATCTAAGCTTGTATGTTTAAAGTGTTGGTAATACTACAAAATTACAGAATTTCTAATTTGCTACCTTTGTGAGTGATTTAAAAATCATTTGTTTCAGTAATTCCCCTGAGTGGTAAAAAAAGTCTTTCAAAGACAGTAACTGCTATAAGAGATAAATTAATGATTATGGTCAAATTGACTATGCGGTATGGGTATGGTTTTATTCATTGTTTAAGGCCGTACAGTGATCTATAGTTGTTAATTTCTGTGTCATTTGGTCTCTTGTGGAGAGTTGTCTCATTGGCAATCATACCACATCTTATTATTTTTATATTATTTGTAAATCTTACTTTGCTGAACATTTTTGCCATTTAAAGTATTTTATTCTATAATAATTTTAAAGATAACCAAAAAAATGAAAGGAGTAGGGTTTTAGCCCAAGAAAAAAAAATGCTGGGCCACTATTTCAAATTGGCACATAATGTTTGGAAATGCATAGAGTCAAGAAATATACATGAAAAACTTAAGATTTTTTATCTTATGACATCACAATTATGTAATAATATGCACTGTTTTCATGAAAACAATGAAAAATACAGAATTTATGCAGTTTTCCATCGTTATTTCAATTATGGAAATATCGTGCCTAGTCAAGAAACAACAACATGATTTATGAGATGCTTTATTATAACTATTGACATGTTCTCATGAAATACAAAGTTGTTTCTTGGGTGCACAACAAAATAATTTATGAGATGCTTTATTATAACTGTTGACATGTTCTCATGAGATATAAAGTTGTTTCTTGGGTGCGCACATACTTTGCCAATCTAAAATATACTTAAATTTTGATGAAAAACACGGAAAATCAAGAATTGTTACAAAATATACAAATTTCAACATGGTTTGTCGCCATGGTAACTCGTTAAATGCGAAATTGTTTTCTATTTTCTGAATACCTTGTACCTTAATCTAGTTGAGACAAATTTAAGAATATCTATGATGACTTTTTAATTTGCAGTAATATTTGGGTCAAATAAGGGCCTTATTGCCCCCTCTCCTTTCCTGAAAAATTAATGGTAAATGGCAATAACTTCACATGGGTTTTCTTAATGATCTAAATATTAAATGACACAGAGATCTAAATCTGATGATCATTTTATTATCTGTCAGCAGCCATGTTTGTGGATAGATTAAATCCCAATATTTATTTTAGAAATACGTTACCCTATTGAACATTCAGGTATAGTTTTGGTAGGGATTTTTGAACTAAGAAGTTTCTATGGAAAGCCGTTTTACTTTTTATTGTAATTTCAAGATATCTCATATAACATATAAGATATATTATATAATCTAGTTTTTATAAGATATCTTATAAAATGTATAAGAAAACTTATATACTTTATAAGATATCTTCTAAAGTTTATAAAATATCTTAAAAGTATATAAGATATCTTATAAAATATATAAGATACTTTAAAAGTTTATAAGATATATTATGGAGTATATAAGATACCTTATAAAATATATAAGATATCTTATAAAGTTTATAAGCTATCTTTTACAGATCATAAGATAATTTTCATATAAGATATCTTATGTACTTTATAAGATATCTCATATATTTTATAAGATATCTTATATAGTTTATAAGATGTCTCATATAATTTATAAGATATCCTATGAGATATCTTATAAACTATATGAGATATCTTATTAACTATATAAGATGTCTAATAAACTATATCAGATATTTTATAAACTATATAAATAATATCTTATGAACAATATAAGATTCTTACAAACTATATAAGATATCTTATAAACTATATAAGATATCTTATAAGATATCTTATAAACAATATAAGATATCTTATACACTATACAAGATATCTTATAAACTATATGAGATGTCTTATAAACTATATAAGATATTTCATAAACTATATAAGATATCTTACAAACAATAAAAGATGTCTTATAAACTATATAAGATATCTTGAAGTTCGAATAAATAGTAAAATAACTTGCCATAAGTTTCAGATGAGAAGATTCCATAAAGGCTTATGACAACAGACGCCAAGTGAGGGCAATAACTCACATGACCCTTAAGGTCAGGTGAACTACAAAGCTGTAACACCCCCTTATATGTTATGGTGGAATTATTGTTCAAAATTTGATAAGATAGCAAAAGTGTCTTCATTTTCATATTTAACAATTAATTTTTCCAAGAGTTTAATTTGCAGGTTATTTATCTCCAGTTGCTTCTTCAGTACTGCAACATTGGATTTTATAAACATCATCAACTGTCTTCCTTTTCTTTATAGGTTGCTTACTTTCTACAAGGACACAATTATTATAAATTTTATTATAATATTATCAGAAACTAAATAGTATGCAAAAGGGTGTATGTATATTTAATATAGTAAAAAAAAAAAAAAAAAAAAAAAAAAAAAAAAATAAAAAATCTTTCTCAAAGTCATCTTATTCTCACAAATTTATTTACTTCACCTTAGAAAATAAATGAAATAATGCATTGATATAGGCTTACACATTCTAAAATGTGTTTGTAATGAAATAAAAATGTAATGTCTTTGTGACAAAAAGAGTTTTCTTTCAAAAAGTCATGTTTTCAAGTAGAAAAAATGTAACTAAATAATTACATTACATGTATGTTTCACGAGAATCCGTTAGTTTGATTGGCTAACAACAATCGCGCATCATTCAAAAATTAACCTCCATATCAAAATGAAATTATACATTCGTGATGACATGTGCTTCCACAAAAATAAAGTGCACAGGTAAATAAAAGAAAAACTTGATATATTTTTTTTTTCATGGACTTATTAGCATAAAAATGTAATTATAAGAAATGAATGCTTCTTTTTGTAATTTTATTGGGGTGTAAAAGTATTGATCGTGCAAACATTTTTAGAATGAAGCGTGGAATACAAAATGTGCTTTGGTCAACACTTTTACACCCCAATAAAATTACACAAAGAAGCATTCATGTCTTAATTGAATCACAAACATAATGCCTTTATAAGTATGTATTATTCATAAGTATATTTGCAATGTAAAGATTACGGTCTATGTTATCCTTATAGCACAAACCAAGTTTGTAGGGAATCATATGCATGTACATTAAAGCATATGTAGAATGATGTAATCATGAGTTTTTTAGGATTTGGTTACAGTAGATAGGACTTCAAATACTTTTAAACCTGCTATGAAGGTTACATAGATATAAGAAGATGTGGTATGAGTGCCAATGAGACAACTCTCCATCCGAGTCAAAATTTATAAAAGTAAACCATTATAGGTCAAAGTACGGTCTTCAACACGGAGCCTAGGCTCACACCGAACAGTAAGCTATAAAGGGCCCCAAAAATTACTAGTGTAAAACCATTCAAACGGGAAAACCAACGGTCTAATCTATATAAAAACGAGAAACGAGAAACACTTATGAACCACATCAACAAACGACAACTACTGAACATCAGATACATGTACTTATGTTAAATGTGCCCTGTTACGGTACCTGTTACGGTACCCTTTTATTTCCATTTTTTTTTGTTCATATGCATTTTGAATATTGATTCCAAGGCCACCTTTAGTATATGTCAGGTTTGCTGGATCTGCAGTGGGGACCTTTACAAATCAGAAACAGAGGTTTTAACATACATAAGTTTGCCATTGAAGTGTCTATTTTAAAAAACAATTGTCTGCTTTTTTGATTATTCTGTATCAAAGTCAGCACTGTGATGTGTTTTTTCAAGGGAAGAAATGATAATTTTATATGTCAATCTATTCTTTATATCTTCCCTTGTGGTTTAGATGTTATAATTTATTATATACTTAGTAGTAAATATAGGTAAATTGTATGTGTAATACAACTGATGACAATCGTGCTGTATCAGCCATCCGTGATGCTATTGGTATCAGTCACGGTTGCAAAGGCTTTATCAAACACCTTACCTGTATGACGTTACGTAATCAATATTAGTCACGGTTCCAAAAGCTTTATCAAACCCCTTATATGTATTACGTAAAAAATACATAATAGAGATTAGTTGTACTCGAGGTACATATGTATATAATAGTGTATATGATATGGCTTTTTCAATATCACACACCGTATCAACCCTCAACCCCAATCCCTCGAACAGAGCTATCGTGATTATATTGGTGTCTCGGTTGATACAGTTGTGATATTAAAAACGCCATATGATAATCTCTATTTAATGCCCACTTGCTGCTTTCATCAAATTAAAATACATATGAAAATTGTGCCTCCTTTACTGTTTGGTCTTTTATTTACTCCATCTGCAATATATAATAATCTATATAGGTAATATTGGAATAAATATTTTACCTTCTCCAAAATTAGAATTGATTTGCATAGTATATGATAATACCCAGCTGGCAAATTTGGTTGTTTTTACGTTGAAAAGACGTCTTTATGGGACGTCAGAATGACGTCTTTTTTACGTTGAATTTGAAAGGTGAAATGACGTCTTTTTTGTGACGTCTTTTCAACGTCTTTAAAGTGATGTCTCTTCAACGTCTGTTTGGTGACGTCTTTTTGTGATGTCTTTTCAACTTCTATTTTTTTGTGGTGTCATATTCTCTTTGCGACCTTTATGTCAGTGCCTTTAGCGTTGTGACCTCTTTTGCATTTTCATAATAAATTCTAAGGACTTTATATCATGTATTTCTTGCGTTGCTTATTGATGTGTATAGATTTGATCAAGATCCATCAATGCATACTGCGAAGTTATAACACACCATAGAAGTGTACAAATGGACAAACATGAAGAATCAAAGAAAGGGCATCCACCATAGCCAGCTTCATACAACATAATCATCCAAGGAAACAAAATATCAGAATCGTAAGGATTTTGCTGAACGTAAATGTAATTGTTTTCGAGATAATTGTTAATGACCTCTGTAGTCTATTCCTAATAACTGGGATCAAGTAAGTCCCTGGATTGAAAATCTGTAAATCTATTCCATGCAAATACAAATTTTGTTCCAGTCCTCCAAGTTGTTTCAAATGATGTGAAAAAAAGTTCAAGGACAAATTAAGACCTTGGCAGATGCATTATAATGACAATTAAAGAACCTTAGTGAGCATGCTCACATACCCCACGTCCCCATATTGTCACTGGAGAATTAAAATAACTGTAAGAAAAAAATTGATTCATAATTTCCTGTCGATATGCACATCTACATAGTATGTCCTTATTATGTACAAAGTTTCATGAAATTCTGTTGTGTGGTTCAGAGGAGTTGCGATGACAAACTGTTGCAGTAGTATATTGGTCAAATAATTTCAAAGGGACGTAACTCAAGGAAAAAAATTGAATCGTAATTTCCTGTCGATATGCACATCTACGTAGTATGTCCTTATTATCTGAAAAGGTTTCATGAAATTCTGTTGTGTGGTTTGAGAGGAGTTGCGATGACAAACTGTTGCAGTAGTACATTAAAGTAAATAAGTTCAAAGGTGTAACTCCTAGAAAAAAAATGAATCGTAATTTCCTGTCGATATGCACAACTACATAGTATGTCCTTATTATCTAAAAAGGTTTCGTGAAATTCTGTTGTGTGGTTTGAGAGGAGTTGCGATGACAAGAAACAGGACTGACGGATGGACAGACGGACAGACAGGTCAAAAACATTATACCCTCCGCAACTTGTTGCGTGGGGTATAATAACCCAAACTGCCTTTCAGGCCAGATGAACTAAAGATATTGGTCAAGTGTAATGAAATTTATCAATGATTTTTATATGAAGTAATTAATGGATCTTAAGTCAATTTGAAAGAAATAAAAAAGAATGGAATATATTTTATTTTCTCTTCCCTCCCCAATCTGTCTGGGGCATATTTAAGAGTCCTGGCAATACAATCAGTTACTTCTTTCTCTGTCCCATTGAAGGCTCTGGTTGCAACGTCTGTAAAAAAAAAAAAACAGAAATTTAACAATGTACATATAGTTCCGATTATTTAGGATATATTTTGGATAGCGCTTCCGTTGTCAACACTTCTTTCAATATACTGTGACCTTGCCTTGTGCCATTTGAGTATTTCTTTCCAATCTTTTAAGCCACAAGCATACCAGAGGAAGGTCAATCCAAAATAGTGTGGAATAACATAAAATTATCATTATCATAAAAGAGTAAATTATAAACATTATAATTCCCTGTTGTGACTTTGGTCTGAAACTCTGATGAAATTTTTTATAGAAATACTCTGTAATTCATCATACAATATTTATTCAGGCTTTGAAATAAGAACCGAAAGAGTAATTATGCTAATAGTACAATTTTGAATATTTCTGTGACCATTACACTAAATTATAGCACTACATTTTAATTTGTACTAACTGATCAAGAAATAAGACCAAATACATACGATATCAGTGAAATATTTACTCTAATAATAATAATGCAGTTATAACTTTTCATAAAGCACTTGAATGGCAGACTAAGCGAGTGCCTACTCATCTGGTGCATACTGTTGACAGTGCAAACGTTAAGTAAAGACAGTTTTGCTGACAATAAGGAACTTTTTTTTCTAAGTAATTCATTTAAACTCTATGCCAAAATAAAGCATCTTTAATATGAAAAGACATTCTTACAGAAAGTATAATAATTGACAGTCAGTATTATAATAATAAGATTAATGTTGTGTTTACCATTAACTGCGATAAAGTAGCCACGGTTGAAGACATAGTGCACCCCCCTTCCGGTCATTCCACCATAGTCTTCAACCTAGACAAGTATTTTGCATAGTCAATGATAAACACAATATAATTCTATAATTAATAGAAAGATACAAAATCATATAGCGTTTTAGAGATCTAAATGGTTATACGGAAAATTCATGGCTGAATGGTGTCAAAGGAACATGATGGAGTATAACTTTAATAACCAATCATATATAAGCCCAACAAATTAACGACCTCATTAGTGTTATAATTTACCTCTAATTATCTTGAAAATTGTATAATCTTTAAATGGAAATTTGCCCTGTTACCACTTATATTGAACTTTGACATCAGCTCATTTGTCATCACCCTGAAAACAGTGTAAAATTATATAAATATTATTATCAAATAAGTAAAGAAATGAATTACACAGTACATAGCTAAATAGAAACTTCCGGCACGTAAGGAACCTTCAAAAATGTGTAACGGAACCTTTCAGAATAGAATTATGAATTGACACTGAACGATCATATAACACAAAACTATATGTATAATATCACATGTATGCAAGCTGGATAAACATGATGTTCAGGAATTTTTAATATATATCTTGTGTGATGGTTATTAATTTTGAAATAAAAACAATGCACAAGCCAAAATTACATGAAAAAGTGCACAAAATTACTGTTCTTTGGAGAAATAGAATTTTCAATAAAAAATAGAGTAGACCGCTTACATTGTACTAGAAAAAAATGTGTACTTCTTCTGATACAGTTAATAAGAGAAAAATGAAAAGTTGAAGATAACAACAAACCAAATGGCAATTGTTTACAGATGGTCCTTTGGGTCCAGTATGCTAAAATGACATACTAGTAATAGTATATGTTAAAGACGCGGGCCTAAAAGACCCAGTCAAATAATTAGGGCGAAAAAAAATCCTAATAGTTCAGGAGCATCATCTAATTATCCTTAATACTGCGCATGCATAAATCTTATAATTGACTGGACAAAGCTAACTGGAGAAGTTATTGTAAAACAAAACAAAAGAAATGCATGCATTTAGTCATATTTGTGACAGACTGATTATGGAACTGTTCACTTTTCCTGAGAAACTGATTTCAACCCTGGTTTTAAAGGGGTCTTGCTGTTTGTTTCTGTGTGTACTTTTGCTATTTTGTGTTATATGTTAGTTGTCTGTCTCAATCTTTTTGATGTTCTTATTTTTGTTCTTTGTTCATTGATTTCCCCTCTTTTTGGCACTTCAATATGGATACCTTTGCTTGAATGCGGTCTCGTAATGAAATCTAGCTAAATACAAACCTTCTCAACATGTTTCTTACACCATCTTTTAAATCCACACCTCCAACTGACAATAACTTGTTTGTCTAAAACATATAATAAAATATTTTAATAAAAGACGTGTTACCAATCCAAGCAAAGTTTATATAAAAGCAAATATTTCGATAAAGCGCGCCATGTTTTTAATTATATGTCATAGATATTAAATATTATTTTCTATTTTGCTATAATATTTTGATTGACTATATGTCAGTTTCTTTCCCACTCAAGTGTTTCGGATCTCAATTTAGGTCAAAACTGTCGACCAAAGCCGTTCATCCTCATCAGGTGATGTAGCCTTATAATTTTGTGTAACCGAATGTAACTAATTAAGGAGGAGCACGACACCCAGTGGATTTGTGTTTATGATTCAGTAGCGTCGTATAATTTGTTATACAACAAATACTTTAATATATCTTTACAGTTGTCAAAATTACTTTATATTTTTATGTTTTGATATGCAGTAATACATGTAGGTGGTTTAGTAAATAACCTGTTGGCATTTGGGTTATTTTCGATTAAGTGCCATTTTTTCTAATACATTTACCTAAATGTTTGAATATTGGACTAAATTTAGTAGCAAATACCAATGGTGGTGATTGTCTTTGTTTTATTTTTATAACATAATGTGTTAACGTTAGATCTGGTTTTTTTGCTTTGCTTTCGACGTTAGCATGTCTATTCCTTTCCTGTGTAACCTCTTTGCAAGAGCTTACGTTTGAAGTGTTCATTTTGTTTTGTCTGGTCATTTTGATTGTTTGTTGTCCTAATAATTCGTGTAATTTCTCCTATAATGAATCCTTTGAATACCAAAGCTGGATGAGCCGACGATCTTTCTAAGTATTGAAAGTTATCAGTCGGTTTACGATATAATTTAACATCCAGAATATGATCTGTTTCAAATCTTTTTCCTTAAATACTGATACGTCTAAGAAATTTAATTGACTTGTCGAAATCTCATAAGTAAATTTGAGAAGCGAATGAATATTATTTGCGATCAGATAAAAATCTTGTATTTTCATCCGAATTGAATAAAATAAAACCATCGTCGGACGTCCCTGTAAATTGACATCATTATTATATTATCCGAATTTAAATGGGTGCCAAACGTCAACAACTAATACATAAAATGCAGCTGAAGCACGCCTTTGGATGCGGGATTTTCTCACTGTGTTGAAGACCCATTGGTGGCCTTCGGCTGTTTTCTGCTCTTTGGTCGGGTTGTTGTCTCTTTGACACATTCCCCATTTCCATTCTCAATTGTATTTGTATTTTATATATCTAGGGCATGTGTGCCTTAATATTTTCCCAGGTGCACAGGTTTGTCTGCACTCCGAGTAAATTTTGTGGTGTAAAGGCATCTATTTTAGCCAAAGGATCCACACGAACCTCAATCACAATTTGTACTTTAATAATATGGGTGGCGCTTTTTAATTTTAATTTTTAAATAAATATATAAAGAAATAAAGAAACGAATGAACTTAA
The DNA here is from genome assembly GCA_017311375.1 of Mytilus coruscus. Taxonomy (NCBI): domain Eukaryota; kingdom Metazoa; phylum Mollusca; class Bivalvia; order Mytilida; family Mytilidae; genus Mytilus; species Mytilus coruscus. Next base: position 78,769,625 of record CM029603.1, on the reverse strand, counting down.
ATAAAAAAAAATAATTGACGAAAATAATATGAAAAAATTAAAACGAATTATACAATTAAATTATCCACTAAAACGGTGTGTTTCCTCTATGTACTCAGATAATGCCCCTGAATAGAAGTTAAAAAGCGTGCACACATATCATGTCAGTACAATACACAGTGGCGGATCCGGGGGTTCTGGGGTTGGAACCCCCCTTTTTTTGGACGATCAATGCATTTGAATGGGGACATATGGTTGGAACCACCCCCCCCCCCCCCCCTTATCCTGGGTTGGGAACCCCCTTTTGAAAATGGCTGGATCCGCCCCTGGGTACATGAGTGCACTGCACTGTCATGGTGCACCTATTCCACACATGTGATGATCAATATAATTAGTATTACACTTATAAACATTCAATACCTTTTTCAATGTTATGCTGTAAATATTTTGAACTGTAACAGTTACTGTAGCCGTGGATTCCGGTTATTCTTTTCAAAATGGAAGCGGAGTTAGGAGTTAGCTAACTGTTATTTTCGTATAACATTTAAAAAAAAACATTCATCTGTGAAAAAAGTAAATAAAGACATTGCATAATTGAACTTTATCAGTTCCAAATCACAAATATGCACGAAGATATTTAATTCATTTGTTTTTATTTTAGGTTTATACGAAGCTAATGAAATATTGCGCATGCGCGCGTTGATTTGCCGCGAAAGTTTAATTTTCGAGAAAAGGGTTTGACAATCTGACTACTAGTTTATTAAAATGAGACTATTGTCAGATAAACTAAAGAAATAAAATTAAAGACATAATATATTCTTGTAAGATGATAAAATGTATATATTATCCATACCCCTATAAATCCCAATATACAAACCACAACTACAGAGATTGGATAGTTACCGTTGTATTATCATCTCTGTTATATTAAGTCCAGGGGTCCAGTGAAAAAAATGTACGCCGATTGATTTATATACAATATTACTCAGAAAAAGTAACCGTTACGTATACGAGCAGAAATATATTAATTATATAGTTTGCAAAAAGACGTCAATGTGACGTCTTTGATATGACGTTGAAATTATGTCACGGAAGGGACGTCATACTTATGTAAGGATCGTGACCATACCATAAAAAGACGTAAATACAACGTCTTATCCGGACGTCTTTTGACGTCTGAAAAAGACGTCTTTTACGTCGATTTTTGGTAATATGACGTCGCGACCATAATTCTACCTGAAAAGACGTCATAGTGACGTCTTTTGCCTGCTGGGTAATTATATAAAGACACTAAGTAACTTAAATTCATTAAAAATATAAGATTTCCACTACATAATACAATAAAACAATGTCAAAAAGAAACATAAGCTTTTTAACAAATTATAATATTAAATCTCCGGATTCGGAAAAATAATTTATAGTTTATAATTTTCTTTGTATGTTTATATGCTTGTATGAATATTGTTAGTGTTTCATACGCCTCTAAAGGCTGGATGCTATAGTGTACTATTGCTGATTTAATGAAATGTAATTGTGGTGTTATATTATGTATATTGTATCAGGATGCGCTTTAAATTAGAAAAGTCTAATCTATAACATATCAACTCTAGGCTGAGGTGTCTCAGATTATGCAGTAGATTGCTCTTCGTTATATTTACCAATGTACTTTTGTACTTCACAAGATGCAAAATGTTTTAAAAGATATAATTGACACATAACTTATTTGTAGATAGTGAATGTAAAAATACCAAATTATAGAATAATAAGATATTTTTGCAAGTCTTTATGGATGCCTTTTTAATACAAGCATCAGAAATTGATTCTATTGGTAGGAATAGAATGTCTAAGGACATTTCAAATTAAATTTGCAAAAACAAATCATTCAACTGGGGAAAAAATGCAGCAGAGAAAACATTAATTTGTTAAAACATATATCTACAGAGCGATTTATGATGTATTTTTTGCAAATACAATACAATACAATACAAGGAATAAGTATTGCTAAGCATACCTGCCAACTTTTCAAAATCTCTATGGGGGATTTTAAGCGCAAGAGGAACTTATGCATCTCTTATATTGCCATAAGTGTTTTTAATCTACTATTACATTGTTTGAATGAGTATGTATATGCTTAAATACCATTTTAACTCATTTGCTTTGAATTGTTCAGGTTATAAAATAAAGAATTTCAAAATTCATTTCAACACCTCTCTCGGGATATTTGGCAGGTCCGGCTTAGGAATACATCATGTATAGTTCTTAATCTTTTCATAATATCATTGCAGCAATAAAAGAACTTTACCTCCATTTTTGCTTGGTCGGTCAACCCCAATGTATAATGCACCAGAATAAATGCCATCTCAAACAATAAAAAAAAAAAAATCAAAATTAGGTTGAGATGTCTCAGTTTCTGGAAAAGATTGTTATTTCATGGTTTTGTTGCTGTACTACACAAGAGTTATTTTTTAAAAGACTAATTGACACATAATTAATTTTTACACAATGAAATAAATAGTTTAAGTATTGCTAAGGAATACCTCATGTTTATTTCTTAAATTCTTCCTACCTAGCCTTTCATTATTTCATTGCAGCAAATATATGAAAGAACAATTCAATTATTATAAAATTATTTAAAAGGTTGTGCATTTTCTGTGTGATTGATATTCCAAACTTTTTTCTTTCCCATCATTACAACCTATTGGCTGCAAGAAATAAAGCATGCAGTAGAAAATACATATTTGCCAAATATAAATTGAAACCTAGCCAAGCTTATTTGAATCAGTTGCAATATGTTCAAGGTGTTTTCCTTTCATTTAGATTTTTCCTGTCCTTTGACAATTAAATTAAATAATGCATGGATAATTTAAACATGTACCTTCTAAATACTGAAAGTATGAACTGTATGTATGTATTATTCAAGTATGCGTATTTGCAGTTTAAAGTAAGGATCTTGTTCATCATTTATATAACAACATATATAGGAAATACACCTGCTCTTTTGTTCTCTTTTGTTTGTTTCGTCAACTGCCACAAGTTGAATGTCATCTTAAAATTAGAATGAATAAAATACTAAATGCTTTTTGTATATAAAACCTCCATGTATGGTACATTGAATGTATTTTTGTTGTTGGTTTACTGTCCAACTGATATTTCAAAAGTTTCCTTTCAATAAGTTTTTGATTTACATTTCCAAGAACAGATATACTTTTATTTGTCAATTTAATTAGTTACTCTTCCCTTGTCCCTTATCAAAAATTTCCTTGATTTCATATATTTGAATATGAAAGAAACATACCTCCTCTATTGCTTGGTCTTTTGGTTAATCCATCTAAAATGATAAAAATAGTATGTGTAATAGATTTCATTTGAATACAAGGGAAAATAATATGCTTTAATTTGGTAACTTAATAACAGTTGCTGATTTCAATTAGTTACCATTGTTTTTTTTATCTGGTATATTCCGTTCACTACACATTTTTGCTAGCATTTAATAATAAATGTCATTAAAGCAAAACATAGAAAATCTTTTACATTATTTATGACTTATTTTAAACATGTTTAGAATTGTGAGTTGGAGATTTATACATTGTACATTGTATGCAAACTTGTTATAATTATTAAAATATTCTTATTCACCTCTAAATGTTTTTCTTGTTTTATTCCCATATTGATCTTTAATATTTTCATATTATCCAATTTTACTCATCCATTAACTTTGAATAAGATTTAATTTTTGTATAAGTGTATTACTGATACACATAACAGTGTACTTGCAGTGTTAAAGTACAGCAATGGTGTTTCTAATACACTGTGTACCTCCTGTGCAACTTTTCACCACTAATCAAAAAATAAATAGAGAATATCTTATGGATTTTTCAATACCACACCTGTATCAATCAAAGACACCAATATAATACCAAGAGCTCTGTTGGAATGATTATATTGGGTAAAGATTAATACAGTGTGTTATTATGAAAAAGCCATATCATATACACTTTATTATCTACCGAATTAGACTATTTACCGGATTTGTAATAACATAAGCAACACGACGGGTGCCACATGTGGAGCAGGATCTGCTTACCCTTCCGGAGCACCTGAGATCACCCCCAGTTTTTGGAGGGGTTCGTGTTGCTTAGTCTTTAGTTTTCTATGTTGTGTCATCTGTACTATTATTTGTCTGTTTGTCTTCTTTATTTTTGGCCATGGCGTTGTCAGTTTGTTTTCGATCTATGAGTTTGACTGTCCCTCTGGTATCTTTCGTCCCTCTTTTACATGTTCATCAAGTACAACTATTTTTGATGTTTTTCACAAGACGTTTTTCATATTACGGAGTTGTTAAAGCCTTTGTAACAGTGACAGATATCGATAACTTGAAGTCATACAGATTAGGGGTTGTTAAAGCCTTTGTAAAAGGGACTGATCACAGGGATAGCAGATTAAAAAATTTTTAATCAATGTTTTTTTTATTTTTTAGTATTTCCTGTCTATTTGTATTACTTTATTAACGCATTTGACGATAACATCAATATTTCTTTGTTTTCTAGCAATGTGCAGTTTACTATCCATATCCGTATACTGAAAAATCCTAAAGGGATCTAAGTCGCCATTTTGAATTGCCTATCCTACTTTAAATAAAAAATAATTAAAAATAATTCTATATGACTATATACCTTACAAAGGCACCAATTTTCTTCCTAATTAATTCTTCTATCACAAGCATATATTGATTTTCGGATCAACGGAACCCTTATGCAGCTTCAGTTACATTCGGGTCAAAAGCGAAAGCAACGTAACTGGCACACTCGTCGTTTCGCAAGGACTTAGACGAAAGGGGAGGTAACATCTTGTTATTCGAAACTTCTCGGATGAATACTCTCTACCTAACGATAATTATCCAAAATATCAAATGCAAATTTCCTGCAATGTAAACATCAACATGGATCAAGGCCAGGACTTGGCGAAAAAACCTATTTGCAATGGACATACATGTAACCTTGTTTTGACAGGTTAAGGGGTACAGGAAAAACATACACAATTCAATCATGTTTTGACACTATTAGGAAAATGCGTGCAATTGACATGTTACACAGGAATAGCCTGCAGACAGTATCCTTCATCCATAGGTGCTACAACATTACACAGGTTTTGTGGACTAGAAGATGGTCGTCATAATAATGAAACGAAGCCGGGGTACTGTCCATGGACTTTTACAGGACTTTGTATCCATTAGACAGAAACCCAACAACTTTCCTTTTGTCTAAATCTAGGGTAGGGTTCGGCCTATGATTTCGCTCTAGGACTTCTATTATAGTTATGCCCGTCTTTAGAATGTTTTAAATTTTATTAGGTATATTATTTACCGGTTTATGCCACCAGTTTATAAATGGTTTAAACCTGTGTATTCAAGAACTATATATCTGATGGTTATTATACCCTGATATCCAGCCACTAGTAGCTTCTAGAATCTTTCTCGAACGGTTGATAAAGAGTGACTAGTCTGCTCTTATGGCCAACCAGACGCTAACCTTTGACCTTGACCGCAGTCATGCTTTCATAGTATCGGACTATCTTGACCAACAGGAGAAACAATCTGGATCGTTACAAGATATAAACGGAGCTGGTGGTATACTAGTATTTACAGGAGAAATCACAATCTCAATCTCAATTGCTCTGGTAGAAGTTCAGTATATAATTATTTGTCTCATCGGTTTCATACCACAAGTATCAAGCTACATCTCGAATCGGAAATCTCTCAGTATATTCAACTCCTAACTCAAATATGAAGAACAATCCAAATATATCTCTATGGTACGTCTCAGAGAAAAGCTACTACATGTAAATAAGTGTGGGGTTAAACAATGAATAAAGGTGGGACAGACTGATGGACAAAATGTAACTTGCCCGACCTGATAATAGTGGTCGTTTCAAGCACGGGACAACAAACGTAAAGTCAGACTTTTCGAAAACTAGTTCTCAATTTCAAGGCCAGCAAATTAACTATACTAAAATATTCTAATAACAAGAACCAGCGTGTAAACCACCGAAGGAAAGTTGAAACAAAATAAGACTCGTTCTGTCCTAAATAGGCTTTCACACAAACGGTCAGTAGTCAGGAAACACTGAAACACAGGCTCAAGGGGAATGGCTGATGTCTAGGTTATTTCCTATACAAAGGGGAGTAACAAGGATTAATTTTAATCAAAAGACTAAACTCAGGCCAGGGACAAGGCGTTTATCTGTGATAAAATGTCAGTAAAGTACAACTTTTATTAAACAACACACATATGAATCAGCTGCATATCCAGAACAGGTATGATTTTGTAACTCAATGGTCGCTAATTCAGTAGTCTCTATAATAATTTCTTAGACCACATCGGTAAATGTTTTTTTACAATTGTAATTTTGTCTAAAGACTCACTCTGCCATTCTGCCCAGGGTCTGCATTTAAAACTCGTTTGTTAACGCTTTAATACTTTAAATATCTGTCTTTAAGTTCAAGTCATAGATTTGAGACACGTACGAAAATGTCAACAAATAATGATCCCGAACTTTAATCTTTTCTCCAGCTGTCTATAAATAACTTTAACCTAAACAACTGACAAGCTGAACTGTTAATCGAATCTCGATATTCGCAAACTGACAACTTTTATTCAGTTCAAAGAACTATCCAAAAACTCATTTAACCCGCGAAATGCTTTATAAATAAACTACGTCTCAATACGTAAATATTCCAAGTTTCCGCCTAAATATTCAATGCAAACCCTGTTTAAGTCAACCAAAATATACATCAAATGGGAGGGGGGACTTAAATTCTTACCTAGAAAACGCCGAAATACACATTTTCTTCAAAACACTAAATATAACACAAAAATTGCGCGAGATTCCTCACCGAGACCACTTAAAAAAAAAATCGCGCACATGGTGAAAATTTCCCTCTTTACCTATACATCTACACACCTGAGATTCTGAGTTGGGAATGATTTCCAGAAGACAATAATTGCACGAGCTAAATTTCCTCGGGAACTTAATCGAGCTCTCTGATTGGTTGAGAAGGGAAAAATATTTTGAATGTTAATGCGAGGTTTGTTACGTCACTAAAATTTAATGAATGAAAAATTCGGAAAACAAGCATACCGGTTAAAAGTTCATTGTACTGGAACAAAATGCTAACTTGATCTATAACTTGTCATGGTGTAAACAATATAACAAATCTCTAGTCAATATCTTCAAGCATGACGAAAAAAGTGTGGAAAACTGATTATTTTAGTGAATTTTCTAAGTCCAAGGACCATAACTCTTCACAAAAATCATCAGACTGGAACAAAATTCGAACCTGATCTGTAACTTGTCATGGGTAAAACTTTATACCAATTATCAAATCAATATCTTCAAGCATGACGAAAAAAAGTGTGAAAAACTGATTATTTGAGTGAATTTTTTAAGTCCAAGGACCATAACTCTGTACAAAATCATCAGACCGGAACAAAATTCGAACTTGATCTGTAACTTCTCATGATAAAACAATACACCAAATATCAAATCATTATCTTTAAGCAAGAAGAAAAAAATTGGAAAACTGATTTGCCAGACTGACGGATGGACAGACAGACAGACAGACGGACGGACGGACGGACGGAGTGCAAACCTAAAGCCCCCTTCGACTTCGTCGGTAGGGGACTAATAATAAAATAATAATAATCAATCTTTCCGAGAAAACAATTAACAAGAGTGCACGCGCTGAAATGTCTCGCCTACTATACTGACAATCGATTTTATGTTGATAGTCCTACATATAAAGTTTTACTACAAGTATCACATTAACATTTATGATCCAAGAAAATGAGGCCAAGGTCAGATAAACCAAACCAGAAATACATGTACACCTTTAATACAATCATTCCATACACAGAATATAGATGACCTATTGCTTATAGTATAAAAGAAACAGACAAAACCATGAAAATTCTATATTGACCAATGAACCATGAAAATCAAGTCAAGGTCAGATGAACCCTGCCAGGCAGACATGTACACCTTAAAATCATTCCATGCATCAAATATAGTTGACCTACTGCTTATAGTATCTGAGAAACAAAGTTAACCAGAAAAAGTGAACATTGACCAATGAACCATGAAAATGAGGTGAAGGTCAGATGATACCTGCCAGACAGACATATACACCTTACAACCGTTCCATTCACCAAATATAGTTGACCTATTGCTTAAAGTTTAAGAAAGACAGACCAAAACATAAAAACTTAACATAAGCAATGAACCATGAAAATGAGAACAAGGTCAAACAAAACCTGCCAGACTGACATGTACATCGTAAAATATTTCCATACACCAAATATAGTTGACCTTTTGCATACAGTATTAGAAAAAAAGACCAAAACACAAAAAGTTAACATTGAGCAATGAACTGTGAACATGAGGTCAAGGTCAAATAAAACCTGCCAGACTGACATATATATCGTAAAATATTTCCATACACCAAATATAATTTACCTACTGCATACAGTATTAGAAAAACAGACCAAAACACAAAAAACTTAACATTGAGCACTGAACCGTGAAAATGAGGTCATGGTCAAATAAAACCTGCCAGACTGACATGTACATCGTAAAATATTTCCATACACCAAATATAGTTGCTCTATTCCATATAGTATTAGAGAAACAGACCAAAACACAAAAAACTTAACATTGAGCAATGAACTGTGAAAATGAGGTCAAGGTCAAATAAAACCTGCCAGACTGACATGTACATCGTAAAATATTTCCATACAACAAATATAGTTGACCTACTGCATACAGTATTAGAAAAACAGACCAAAACACAAAAACTTAACATTGACCACTGAACCATGAACATGAGGTCGTTAAATGACACCTGCCAGTTGGACATGTACCCCTTACAATCATTCCATGGACTTGACCACGAAAACTTAACCTTGTTAACTGATCCATTAAATGAGGTCAAGGTCAAGTGAAAACTGTCTGACAGGCATGAGGACCTTGCAAGGTATGCACATAACAAATATAGTTATCCTATTACTCATAATAAGAGAGAAATTAACATTACAAAAAATCTGAACTTTTTTTCAAGTAGTCACTGAACCATGAGGTCAAGGACAATGAACATATGATAGACGGAAACTTCATATCATAAGGCATCTATATACAAAGTATGAAGCATCCAGGTCTTCAACCTTCTGAAATATCAAGCTTTCAAGAAGTTGGTTAACGCCGCCGCCGCCGGATCACTATCTCTATGTCGAGTTTTCTGCGACAAAAGTCGCAGACTCGACAAAAATGAAATAAATAAATGGCTATTTCAAAATACACATTTACGAAATATGATCCAGTCGACAAAAAATGCATTGCCAAAAGAATTCCATTTACAATTAAGCTTGCGTTTGCAATAACAATACATAAATCCCGAGGCATGACAATTCCTTATTTGGAGATTGACTGCAAAAATTCAAACCAACCTGGACAAGTTGGTGTGGCAGTGGGCCGAGCAAAATCAATAAGTGGAATTAAAGTGACCAATTACAAATCTTCCAATATAAAAAGGCATCCAGAGGCAGTATACCAGTTTTATTATTCATGTGAGGTTCCATACATGATCAACTTTGAAAATATATGCTGTAAAATAGCTTTCAAAGAAGAGAATATTACAGAAGTACCTATAATTGAAGAAAATTTGACAGAATCTGATTCAGACATTGAAAAAAAGTGAAATTTTTCTAAGTTTTAAAAATGAGTTGTACCATACTTATACATGTAGTGAGCAAATTTTGGACCTCAACACAGTTTTTAATGAAGCTTGCCGAGATTTTATAGACACTCCTGAAGAAAACACTACAGAAACTTCAAAGGATAAACTTTTTGAAAAGGAATCTTTTCTAAAGAAATGGTTGAAAGTCCAAAATGATGAGATACTAGAGATGTTTTACACTTGTTCGAAGGAACAGATGAATGTTAAGCAGAAAATGTTTACCGAATTTTACACAAAGTTCAATATATACCTAAAATCACCACAATTTGAAAGTTCTGTTAAACCATTGATTCATAACAAGTTTGGGAAACAACTTTTGGTAGCATAATTCAAAAATATGTGTTAAGAGATGCCTCTGATTCTCTCCAGAGCACTGGTCAATCAGTTCAAATAAACTGTCTTATAAATATGGAAATATCTGCAGGAGGGAGAGGACAATCCGTTATATTGGTGGATATGTCATTGCAAAGTGTCGATATAAACTTACAAAAACCATACAAAATAATTTATTTGTTCCTGGGTTAGTACCAGAAGTAAGACAATTGAAATGCAGGGTTAACATTTTAGATTAAATGATTGTGTCTGCATCAGAAATTACCAATGAATCAATATATGAGGAGACTTTAGAGGAGACTAAAAGAAAGCAAAAACTGTCAGAAGGTCTGACAAACATTCATGACAAAATTTTTGAGTTCTTTGAGAGTCTTGAAATAAAAGTTAGAACTCTTCTTTGTTACAAAAACCTTCAAAAGCACAGAAAAGAACTGTTTAAATTTGCTCAAAATGAAATTTTATCTGACAATGCACTTCTTGAGGAATTCTGCTTAAAATATTGTTATGTAAGGACAGCAGTAGCAACCGAGGAGGAAGATCAAGATGATATGAGTATTATATTAGATATGGGAGAAAAATTAGTAAACACCTGTGTGCATTTTGAAATTATATTTAAATTTACTGTGAATCTTTTTCTAAATGTTTCTATAGCCCAGTTTCGGAAGGATTACTTATAAGAAGAGAGAAAAGTAATGCATTGCGTAAAAAGTAATGGAAAAAACTGTAAAGAAAAAAGAAGTTAAAACAATTGATATGAATTTTCTTATGACGGACACATCTGAGAATAAAATTGTCTCACACCTTGGACTAAAATCTATGTCATTACAGAATGAAAAAGTCTATTTAGAATTCACAAAGAAAAATTTAATTGAAATCCTGAAAGCATATTATAAGTGACATATAGGACGTTGATCCCTAAATTTTTTTGCAAATACAGAAGTTTTTTTTAGAACTTCAATGCTACTGTTTAGCTCCTCTCCTTTTTCTTTCAGTGAAATTTGGTAACATTGCATTAAATGAAGCATATTATCATTTAAAACAACTTCCGCTAGTCTATTCCGCATCTTTGATTGAGATGTGAGAAAAAAGTGTTCCATTGTTAACTACTGATGTCCCATTGGTATGCTTTTTACCAGTGCTCCAAAAAAATATAATTTGATTCCTATTTTAATACCTTTTTGCGAGTATGGAGAAGTCCGCTTTTTGATATGTTGTTCCTTATTTTTTTCATAACATGTGAATAGTCCATTATAATGTGTATATTTGGTCTAGTTGTGCATGTTGTGTCATATATGTTCTTAATGCTCATCAAATACATTGTCTCTGATGTCTTACAATCAATTAATCTTCATGAAGTCTCTGTTGCATTGTGCACCATCAAGACTAACATATGTAACTGTGAAACTAAACAATCCTAGCATTTTTACTGATTGCCAAAATATCAAAAGCAATTCAGATGGAGTGACTTGTGTCGAAGGATAATGTGCATAAGGGAACCTGAAACCAGTATGTCCTAAAAACAAAAGTTGCAACACATGGGAAGCTAGTTGAAGGCTTTCCTTGCCGCTACATAGAGTTATCATATAGTGTGTTTCGTCAAGTCTTTCGTTAAATCCAATGTTTTCAAATGAGTTGCCTTTTTTGCGATGCTCTATTTTTTCCTGAATAGACATCTCATCCAACATAATACCGCCTTCATAGCCACCTAAACAAATATTTTGAGCTAAAACCTCATTTTTCATCCAATGTAAAATGTCTTTTTGTATTCCAGGTTCATGCTGCACTCTGTTTTTATAAGTTTGGAGTAGACACTTGGACGGAAGAACCATAAAACCACTTTTTGCAAGATCTTCATTAGGGAGCTACCATTTGATTTTTATGGGGGGGGGGCTAGGATGAAATTTGAAAAAATAGGCAGGACAGGAGTTTGGAGTTAAAAAAAGGCAGGATGAGCAACTTGGTAAAAAAAAAAAAAAATCAGAATGACAATTTGTGTAAAAAAAATCAGGATAAACTAGTAAAAAAAAGGCAGGACCGAATAGAGTAAAAAATAAAAAGGCAGGACAGAGATTACAACTAAAAAAAGAAGCAGGACAAAATTTTTCATCCTAGATAAACACATTCTCATGATATCTTTATCCCAGCGCCTAGCATGAGGATTTCCCCTCCCCAATAAAAATCAAATGGTAGCTCCCTTAGCAGAAGGAGAACAGCAGTAAATTGATAAACACATTCTCATGATATCTTTATCCCAGCGCCTAGCATGAGGATTTAAATTGACCTTTTCCTGAAATCGTTACATTCTATAAACCAGAGGAATGAAAAGTCAGTTCTGACAAAATTATGTTGCCATTGACTAAACAACCATTAAAGTGTCCTAATGTAATTTCATGGTCGGTTTTACTGATTAAAATGGTATTTTCTTGAATCATATTGGAAATATGTTGAAATTTAAATTCATAATTTTTTGAAATCTTCCAGGCCAGTCCATAATAAACTTTGGTGAATTTCTTATAATTACTTTTGCATCTCTTTGTTTTAGCCACACAGTTCATAAACATGGGAATTTTTTCAATGATTCTGCCAATTTCATGTGTTGTAAATTCCAAATTTCTCTGTTGTATTTCATACAATTCAATAGATGAGTTCTCATCTTGGAAGATATTCTCTGTCAGCCTGAAAAAACATATTCTTTGAATTAAAAAGTGTAGTTCAGGTAACCTGAAACATTCATTTTTACTTTTAGGACGTGTCTTTATGTTATTTTTTTGTCTTTGGGTTGCTGTCTCATTGATGCGTACCCCACATCTCCTTTTATTCATACATTCATACATTATGTTACTAGATTCATTATCACATCTCCTTTTATTCATACATTCATACATTATGTTACCAGACATCTCCTTTTATTCATACATTCACACATTATGTTACCAGACATCTCCTTTTATTCATACATTCACACATTATGTTACCAGACATCTCCTTTAATTCATACATTCACACATTATGTTACCAGACATCTCCTTTTATTCATACATTCATACATTATGTTACTAGATTCATTATCAACCAACATTATTCTTTGAGCAAAGATGTATACATAAGTAATATAAATTCCTGCTTTATGCAATAGCTAGCTTCAGTAACTACAAATATTCATTGATTGGGCATGAAAATGTATTTAGGTTTATGTATTGCAATGGGTATCCAGTTTTATTGCTATTTGTTAAAATTTGCATTATCCTGATTATGTTTATAAAGTATAATGCAAATTTACAGCTTTAAGGCGTCTTTGGATATAATAAAATGCTCCGCAGGGCGCAGCTTGATATGACCGCAGAGGTCGAACCCTGAACAGTTGAGCAAGTATGGACACAACATTCAAGCTTGATACAGCTATGAATTTGGATTGTGATTAAATATTTGACACAGCATAGGTTTCTGACACAGAATGAATGTGGTCTAAGAACTTAAAAATTTTAAATTGGACATTCACCTATTATGGTCCAATATCCAAAATCTAAATACATGGTTAGATTCAGCATATCAAAGAACCCCAAGAATTCAATTTTGATGAAATCAAACAAAGTTTAATTTTGGACCCTTTTGACCTCAATGTGGACAAAGTTGATAACGGGGCCCAAAATCAAAAATTTAAATACATGGTTAGATTCAGCATATCAAAGAACCCCATATATTAAATTTTGTTGAAATCAAACAAAGTTTAATTTTAGACCCTTTGGACCTCAGTGTGGACCAATTTAAAACGGGGCCCAAAATCAAAAACTTAATACACGGTTAGATTCAGCATATTAAAGAACCCCAAGAATTCAAGAATAAAACCCAATTGAAATTGGTCAAGAAATAAGCAATTTATACGAAGTATCTTCTTTTGCACAATACTGTGCAATTGAATATTTCTTGCTATTGCGCAATACTGTACAATTGACAATTTCTTGCTATTGCACAATACTTATTATATAATAATTTACACATCCTGTTTGGTGTGTATCTCCTACCATATCATTATTATTTGCTTTTAAATATAAATCAGAAATAACCAACTTAAAATGGAAAATTTTAAAAGAAAAAAAGGAAAAAAATCCCCAAATTTTTTGAACCCCTTATGATTCATCACCCCAAACTCAATCCCAGCCTTCCTTTGTGGTATGGTACCTTGCAGTACAATTTCAGAGAGATCCATACATTTGAACACAAGTTATTGTCTGGAAACTAGAAAATGTGTTTTTGGCCCTTTTGGCCCTAAATTCCTAAACGTTTAGGCAATTACCCCAAACTCAAACCCAGCTTTCCTTTGTGATATGGAACCTTGTAGTACAATTTCAGAAAGATCCATACACTTACACACAAGTTATTGTCCTGAAACTAGAAAAATTATTCTTTTGCCCTTTTGGCCCCTAATTCCTAAAATATTAAGGCAATTACCCCATCATCAATCCCAGCCTTCCTTTGTGGTATGGTACCTTGTAGTACAATTTCAGAGATCCATACACTTGAACACAAGTTATTGTCTGAAACTAGAAAAATGCTTATTTTGGCCCCAATTCCTAAACGTTTCGGGCAATTACCCCAAACTCAATTCCAGCTTTCCTTTGTGATATGGAACCTTGTAGTACAATTTCAGAAATATCCAAACACTTACACACAAGTTATTGTCATGAAACTAGAAAATGCTTGTTTTTGCCCCTAATTCCTAAAATTTTGAGGCATTACCCCAAAATCAATTCCAGCCTTCCCTTTGTGATATGGAACCTTGTGGTATATTGTCAGAGAGATCCATACACTTACACACAAGTTATTGTCTGGAAGTTACAAAATGCTTATTTTGGCCCCTTTTGACCCCTAATTCCTTAACTGTTGGTACCATAACCCCAAAATCAATCCCAACCTTCCTTTGTGGTATTGAACCTTATGGTAAAATTTCATAGAGATCCATTCAATTAAACTAAAGTTATAGTGCGAAAACTAATGTGTCTTCGGACGACGACGACGACGACGCCAACGTCATACCAATATACGACCGCAAAATTTTGCGGTCGTTTAAAATAAGGAGATGTGATATGATTGCCAAGGAGCGACAACTGTCCACCATGACTAAATGACTTTATTTAAGCAACAATCAGGCCACTGTACAGCCTTCAACAATGAGCAAAGTCCATACTGTAAAGTCAGGTTCAAACATGAAAAATGTGAAATGATTAATAACAGAACAGTCAGGGGACTTACTTAAATGAGTGATTTTTTAATCACTGATTCAAGTGACAATGTGTCCACAAATGTTGGAAGTAAGAGTTGTCTTTCTTTAATAATCACCTATTTAAGTAGTACAAATAAATCACTAAACTAAGTGATTTACTTTTATTGTAGCTTTAAATATACAATACTAATGATCCAGGAACTAATTATGTTGCTAAAATTATCAGAACCAACATCTGTGTCGATAAGATGACTGGTCATGTCACATGTGTCAGGTGATGACGTTGTACTGAATCTGGGATAATGACATGAAAAATCACTTAAGTATCATACCTCTATTTTCTTAAAAAATCACTTCTTTAAGTATTATTATTTTAATTACCCCACTAATTTCAACACCCCCCAACAGTGAAATTTGATTGCAAACAGTAAAATTTTATTACATAATCTGTAAGATGAAACCTTGTTTTTTACAGGAAAATTACTCCTACTGCTGGGAAAAATCTGTTAAGAAAGTATCAGTTCATTATGAAGAGCCTTAATTATAGCATTTTTTCAACAAATATAGAATTTACAGCTAAATGATTGCATCAAAGGCATAAACCTTGGTATTTAAAAAAAGAAAAAGGTTCATTTTTTTCAAATTTTACTAATAATATGATATAATGTAAACCTATATATGTTTAAAAATTTTGGTAAAACTACAAAACCACAATTTGTGACAAAACTTCAAACTTGCTTCTTAAATAAGTGACTTTTAAATCACTTATTTCAGTAATTCCCCCGACTGCAGAATAATAAATGAAAAACAAATATGACAGACAGCAACCAATGACAACAACCAAAATGCAGGCTTCTGTATGCAATAGGAATATAATGTGGTGGGTACAACATGTGAGCGCTTCCCCTAACCTGTGGGACAGCAGTGTATGGTGTGTCCGTTGAATTTATAAAAGGAGAAAAAGATAAAAGTCAACAGATTACTGACTAATGTCTTAGGTATTAGCACAGACATTCTTAATTTGAAAAGAGTCATTTTTGTTTGCTGGGTGTCTGTCTTATTTACATCAACCAAATATTTCCTTTATTTATAAGATCATAGTTGTGCTACATTTTAGTCTTCTTTTTAAAAGTTATTTTCATGTGTGGTATGATAGCCAATGAGACAATTATCCAGTAAAGATCATGCCCAATTAAACTCGCATAAGTTAAAAGGCTGTCTTTTGTTGGCTTGCTGTCTAAATGATGTAAACCATATCATACTTTTCGCGATGATCTAACTTTATGCATCAATATATTTATATTTATATTGATCTACTTCTCATAATCCAGCAATACACAGTGGTATTTTTGGACTAATGAAAATGCACCTTTCTTTTATTCCAAATTCCAGAAATTATCTGCTGTGATAAAATACCACTTTTTTATAAAAGGGTCCTAGAAGAATTAAAATGTTAGTCCTTCAAGAATAACAAGTAATGGTACATTTGATATATATATATTTATAAGATATAAATATAAATTAAGAAGATCTGGTATGATTGTAGGCTAGGAGGACCCCCTCCAGTTGTTTTTTTATAAAAAAAAAAGGAGATGTGGTATGATTGCCAATGCAACAACTATCCACCCAAGTTCAAATGAAGTCACGGGATGTAAGTAATTATAGGCAACCAAACGGCCTTCAACAATGAGAAAAACCCATACCGTATAGTCAGCTATAAAAGGCCCCACATAAAAAATATGAAACAATTCAACTGAGAAAACTAATGACCTAAATTAAAACAAAACAGTTTTCTAAAAACAAATATGACAGACATGAACCAACGACAACCACTGAACTGACTTGGGACAGGCACAGAATGAATATTGCAGGTTGTGCATTTTCAGATCATTACTTTTAAAATTCTCCTATGCATCCCCCTCCCAAAAAAAAAAAAAAAAATCACCTACTGAAATCTGGTATTTTTATCACGAAAGTGACTCCTGGGACTATTATACTAACGGTTCGGTTAGTATAATAGTCCCAGGTGACTCCTAACTAATTTAACTAACTGTTTTATAACTAATTTCGACTTTTAAATTTATCATAATATTTACCATGAAACTAGTGAATTTGGTTCCTCCATTTGCTCTACAATTCTTTCTCAACTGTTAAGATTCTGTTTTTGGCGGATTTGTAATTAGCGGGTAAATTATTGTGGGAAATTTGCTTTCGATATTTTGGATAGTTATTGTTAGGTTGAGAGTATTCATCCGAGAAGTTTTGAATGACAAGATGTTACCTCCCCTTTCGTCTAAGTCCTTGCGAAACGATGAGTGTGCCAGTTACGTTGCTTTCGCCGGGAAATTTGAATGTTTTGACCCGAATGCAACTGAAGCTGCATAAGGGTTCCGTTGATCAGAAATCAATATATGTTTGTGATAGAGAGAATTAATTAGGAAGACAAGAGTGCACACGCTGAAATGTCTCGCCTTCTTTACTAATCATTGATATAATCTTGATAGTCCTAAATATAAAGCTTTATTACAACTGTCACATAAACTTAACATTAACCAAGTAAACTAAACATTGACCAATGAACCATGAAAATGAGGTCAAGGTCAGATGAACCATGCTAGGCAGGCATGTACAGCTATCTATTCTTCCATACAACAAATATAGTTGACCTATTGCTTATAGTTTAAGAAAAACAGACCAAAACACAAAACTTAACACTGAGCAATGAACCTTGAAAATGAGGTCAAGGTCAAATAAAACCTGCGTGACTGACATATAGATCATAAAATATTTCCATACACCAAATATAGTTGAACTATTGCATATAGTATTAGAAAAAAGACCAAAACTCAAAACTTAACTTTGACCACTGAACCATGAAAATGAGGTCAAGGTCAGATGACACCTGCCAGCTAGACATGTACACCTTACAATCATTCCATACATCAAATATAGTAGAACTATTGCATACAGTATAAGAAAACAGACCAAAACACAAAACTTAACTATAACCATTGAACCATGAAAATGAGGTCAAGGTCATATGACACCTGCTAGTTGGACATGTACACCTTACAGTCCTTCCATACACCGAATATACTAAACCTATTGCTAATTATAGTATCTGAGATATGGACTTGACCACCAAAACTTAACCTTGTTCACTGATCCATGAAATGAGGTCGAGGTCAAGTGAAAACTGTCTGACGGGCATGAGGACCTTGCAAGGTACGCACATACCAAATATAGTTATCCTATTACTTATAATAAGAGAGAATTTAACATTACAAAAAATCTTAACTTTTTTTTCAAGTAGTCACTGAACCATGAAAATGAGGTCAAGGACATTGGACATGTGACTGACGGAAACTTCGTAACATGAGGCATCCATATACAAAGTATGAAGCATCCAGATCTTCCACCTTCTAAAATATAAAGCTTTTAAGAAGTTAGCTAACGCCGCCGCCGTAGCCGCCGGATCACTATCCCTATGTCGAGCTTTCTGCGACAAAAGTCGCAGGCTCGACAAAAATGAGTGCCTTTGTAAGGTATATACATTTGTAGTCATATAGAATTATTTGTAATTATTTTTTATTTAAACATGTTAAAGTAGGGTAGGCAATTCAAAATGGCGACTTAGATCCCTTTAGGACTTTTCAGTATACAGATATGGATAATAAACTGCACATTGCTAGAAAACAAAGAAATATTGATGTCGTCGTCAAATGCGTAAATAAAGTAATACAAATAGACAGGAAATACTAAAAAAAAAAACAAAAAAACATTGATTAAAATTTTTTAATCTGCTAACAGAGTCCCTGTGTGACAGATATCGATAACTTGACGTCATACAGATTAGGGGGTTGTTAAAGCCTTTGTAACAGTGACAGATATGGATAACTTGACGTCATACAGATTAGGGGGTTGTTAAAGTCTTTGTATTAGTGACAGATACGGATAACTTGACGTCATACAGATTAGGGGGTTGTTAAAGCCTTCGCAATGTAAGCCTTAGATATGTTCCTAATGTCATGAATGTTGTTACTAGAATCCTGTCCCCTTTTCCCGAATGTGACATACCAAATTAGACTTATTAAAATGAGCAACAGGACGGGTGCCACATGTTGAGCAGGATCTGCTTACCTACCCTTCCGGAGAACTATTTGAGTCTATTTGATATGATTCGATGTAGACTTAAGGTAGATTCACTGTATACCGCCATCTTGGATTGCTTAACAGCAGTACACAATCGGTCTAGTTCTTTGCCCAAATCTTCAAATTTCGAGACAGATTTGCAATTTATGTGCAAGACTGCTTATTTGTATAAAGAAAAATAGGCGACTCAAAACCAAATATTTATGTCAGTGTATGTTTTTAGAATCAATTTTTCAACGTGGCCATTTAAGAGGAGATAACTCTTTTAGTAATTTTTTTATACTGGAATGATAGTGAAATTTTCATTTTTTACTTGTAGCAAGAAAACATTAGTTTGGTGACACCATTCTTTTTTTTTTACTTTCTTAAAGCATATTATCATGATTATAAAACCTATCTTCTCATATTTTATTTCAAAATTCTATTTCCATGATTTCATATATTTCTTTTTATTCACAAAAATGTGTTTTTTCATAAACAATCTATACAAATTTGGGCAATTTTGCACGACTTGTACAATGTAGCTTGAAAAATAGCACAGTGACCCATACTTTTTATTATATTTTTGAAAAAAGCAAACTGAAAAATCTTCATTTTGGCAAAGTATAAAAAAATTCTATCTGAGGAAATATATACTGATGATCCACCTTAAGGATGTTCGCTCCTTTTGTTTTTGAAAATTTGTCAAGATATTTGGAATCTTCTAGTTTTATCCCTGTAGTGCCAAAAAAAAATTTTGCCCGCAAACCCCTACTTTCAATGACTTTTCTATTTATAATTTTATTACATAGAGTTTAAAAAGCCATATTTGAAAATCTTATAAAATCCTTGTTATTTTTCATAGTTTTGAAAGAAAGGTGCCAATATTAAACGCATGAAAAAAAAGTACTGATCGAAAAATCTAGAGAGAATAACTCCCGCCAAATTTTCAATGGCTTATATCTCGAAAACAAGCATACGGACCCTTTAATTTTTTCAGCTTTTTTAGTTCCTTTATTCATATGCTTTCGATGTATAACACTTTTTTAAAGAGCTTGTTATTTTGAAGCAGAGTAGCGAACATCCTTAACTGTTTTCCACAGACATTATATTCATTTGTTCATAAATTGTATCACCTGAGTGCATTCTCTTTTGTATTTGTAACTCACTACCTTGACTGAATCCTTTACCACATACATCACATGTATAGGGTTTATCCCAGTGTGTATCTTCATGTGTCTTTGTAAGCCCTGGCTCTGACTAAAACCTGTACCACAAACATCACACTTGTGAGGTTTTTCACCAGTATGTGTTCGTATGTGCCACTGTCATGTCTGTAAGTTAAAATTCTTACTTAACTCTTGACCGCACATATCACATTTATATGGTTAATCCCTAACATGTACCATTCTCCTACGTTGATGTACGTTTCCTATATCACTAAAATCTTTACCACATACCTCACATTTATATGGTTTTATCACCAGTATGTATCCTCAAGTGTATTTGTAAACTCTGACTCTGATTAAAACTTGCACCACAAACATCACAATTGTGACGTTTTTCACCAGTATGTGTTCTTATGTGCCTCTGTAAGTAAGATTTCCTACTATACCCTTGACCACACATATCACATTTATACGGTTTATCACCAGTATGTATCCTCATGTGTCTCTGTAAGTCCTGACTCTGATTAAAACTTGCACCACAAACATCACACTTGTGACGTTTTTCACCAGTATGTGTTCTTATGTGCCTCTGTAAGTTAGATTTCCTGCTATACCCTTGATCACACATATCACATTTATACGGTTTATCACCAGTATGTATCCTCATGTGTCTCTGTAAGTCCTGACTCTGATTAAAACTTGCACCACAAACATCACAATTGTGACGTTTTCACCAGTATGTGTTCTTATGTGCCTCTGTAAGTTACATTTCCTGCTATACCCTTGATCACACATATCACATTTATACGGTTTATCACCAGTATGTATCTTCATGTGTCTCTGTAAGTCCTGACTCTGATTAAAACTTGCACCACAAACATCACACTTGTGAGGTTTTTCACCAGTATGTGTTCTTACCTGCTATACCCTTGATCACACATATCACATTTATACGGTTTATCACCAGTATGTATCCTCATGTGTCTCTGTAAGTCCTGACTCTGATTAAAACTTGCACCACAAACATCACACTTGTGAGGTTTTTCACCAGTATGTGTTCTTATGTGCCTCTGTAAGTTAGATTTCCTGCTATACCCTTGATCACACATATCACATTTATACGGTTTATCACCAGTATGTATCCTCATGTGTCTCTGTAAGTCCTGACTCTGATTAAAACTTGCACCACAAACATCACACTTGTGACGTTTTTCACTAGTATGTGTTCTTATGTGTCTCTGTAAGTTAGATTTCCTGCTATACCCTTGACCACACATATCACATTTATACGGTTTATCACCAGTATGTATCCTCATGTGTCTCTGTAAGTCCTGACTCTGATTAAAACTTGCACCACACACATCACACTTGTGACGTTTTTCACCAGTATGTGTTCTTATGTGCCTCTGTAAGTTAGATTTCCTACTATACCCTTGATCGCACATATCACATTTATACGGTTTATCCCCAACATGTCCTGTTCTCTTATGTTGATGTACATTTCCTATATCACTAAACCCTTTACCACATACATCACATTTATATGGTTTTTCACCAGTGTGTATTACCCTGTGTCTCTTTAAGTCTCTATTCATACGAAACCCTTTACCACACACTTCACATGGATAGGGATTATCACCAGTATGTTTTCTAATGTGTCCATACAAGTCCTTACTATATTTATACCCTTTACCACACACTTCACATGGATAGGGATTATCACCAGTATGTTTTCTAATGTGTCCATACAAGTCCTTACTATATTTATACCCTTTACCACACACTTCACATGGATAAGGTTTATCACCAGTATGTTTTCTCACGTGTCCATACAAGTCCTTACTATATTTATACCCTTTACCACACACTTCACATGGATAGGGATTATCACCAGTATGTTTTCTAATGTGTCCATACAAGTCCTTACTATATTTATACCCTTTACCACACACTTCACATGGATAGGGATTATCACCAGTATGTTTTCTAATGTGTCCATACAAGTCCTTACTATATTTATACCCTTTACCACACACTTCACATGGATAGGGATTATCACCAGTATGTTTTCTCATGTGTCCATACAAGTCCTTACTATATTTATACCCTTTACCACACACTTCACATGGATAGGGATTATCACCAGTATGTTTTCTAATGTGTCCATACAAGTCCTTACTATATTTATATCCTTTACCACATACACCACATTCATAAGGTTTACCGCTAGAATTTGTTATCATGTAATTATGTAAACTGCCTGAATTATCTTTATGAGAATTCTGATCAAGAGAGATTACTGTTTCTGTACTTCCCTGTCTACTGTGGTATGCCTCTAACTTGTCAGTGACTTGGCCAGAAGAGATATTAATTGATCCCTCTAAATTTCCACTATAGAACACTTCATCTGCCTCTGTTTTTTCTTGTCCATTCCCGTTCTTGTTGGTATATATACATCTCTAAATTGCTTGTTATCTGGTTAGTGGAGATAAAGAAGATCCATCTATCTTTTCATTATAAGAGGTTTTATTTATTTCTGTATTTTCCTGTCCACTCTGGTACATACATCTCTAACTTGTTACATGTAGTAACACTAATAATGTCAGATAAATAATAGTGGGTAAATCTAGACATTTTACATTTGTATAATTTCTTGTCCTGTATAAACTGGATTAAACATGTTTCAAAATGGTCTGTAGTCTGATCAGTTGTCAAATTAAAGGCTAAAAAAGAACAATTATTTTTTTAAGTAAAAGATTTTTTTTTAAATGGTACTCAAAATACAACATGAAATGCATTCATAATCAAGCTAATGAAAGAAGTTTTATGTTTAAATAAAAACAAACAAGGACAATATCAATCAAAAAAGATTACCTATGCATATGGCAAGCTCCAGAGGAGCAGGGGGATGGTGAAGAAAAAAGAGTGGCCTTAAATCTTTTTGGGGTAAGTGTTGAATGAGCAAATGAGACATAAAGTACCCTCTTTTTTCAAATATTTTCTTTTAAATTTGAAAATACTATATATCTTATTCATATCATTTGGATTTTAGTGAGAAGTTTTCTCATTGGCAATCACCTTTGCATCTTTTTACTTTTCATGTTTTTATGTAACCATTTCATATATTTTTGATAATCATATAATACCTTTAAGTTTTACTCTATTAAAAAATGTACATGCATTAGGCTATCTGCTATTTCAAACCAGTTTAATGTGAATTGGGAAATTTTTGCAATGTTTTTTTTATTGCGAAAATTGTGAAAGAGTAGGTATTGGAAAATATAAACTTGCACAATAAATTTTGATTTTCTGGTGTTTCTGAAAAGTGATAATTAGTAGTGAGTTCTACTTTTAAACTGAAATTTTCATCCAATATAACTCACTGTACTGAGTGACCAATAAAAAATTAAATTTAAAGGCAGTCCAAGTCTAAGTTAGTCTATGAAAGGTATATACTATGAAATTTAGAGCGTGGGCTTGCCCTGAGCTCTTAATTTCATAGTATATACCTTTTCATAGACTATCCAATTTAGCACATATTTACAACTCGAGTAACCTTTTAATTGATCTATTGATAGTTTATTTTGGCTGACTACTTGTATCACAGGTGTTTGTAAAATAGAGCTCATTAACGAAGTTTTGTAAATCTGCTCACTAGTATCATTGTAAAATATGTGATTTCAAAAGGCCCTTGACTCCAGAATGAAAAGATGGTAGCTGCTGGTGTAAGTAAGTATGTTTATCATGTTTATTGGTATAAAGCAGTGTTTTACTATACATGTACTTCATTTGTACTTCCTTACATGGTAAGATGACAAAATAAATTGACCAAAGCTGGCAATAATTAAATTGCAGTGGAAGCTTTACATGACATTTTCAATTTCACAACAAAACTTAAGCTATAATACATTTCGAAACATATAGATAGTATGCAGTTGCAATCCAGGGAAGGGGGGTCCGGGGGTTGGAAAACCCTCATTTTTGGACGATCAATGCTTTTGAATGGGGACATATGGTTGGAACCCCCCCTCCCTTTTATCCTGGGTTGGAACCTCCCTTTTAAAAATGGTTGATCCGTCCCTGGTATGTCCCCATAGATAGTCTAGCGGACAGTCATTAAAAAGCAAAGTTCTACCAACATGACCAATAGATCAAAGATAATAGGGTTTATGGGTTTTTTTTTATTTCAAAGTAAAAACTAAAAGATGTATCAGAACATGTATATACATATATATATATACATGTGGTACATTCTGTTCAAACATTATAACGGTTTTTCAATTCATGACATCGTCCTGAACATGTTTGAAATATTTGCCACTGGATATTAAGCAACCAATAATCAATCAATCAATCAATTCATGACGAAATAGATCAAGTTGCCTTAATTTCCCTTCACAAGGTTTCATAGTCCACTCTTTTTTGTGTACAAAGTAATTGCATGGATGATAATTTCATAGTCCACTCTTTTTTGTGTACAAAGTAATTGCATGGATGATAAATTATCACAATTTTAAGATGGCGTTGTACTCTAATCAAGGTATAAAGAACCATATTTGTTACTCTTTATTTAAATGAAAGAAACTTGCAACTGTCAAAAACGTTGTTTAGATTAAAAGATTTTAATAGCAGGATATTTAAAAATCAATGTGAACATGGTGAAAACTATATTACAAACTATTTAATTTAATTTGGAACACAGCATTTTATTTCAAAATAGCCAGTGGCAATTTTTGTTTTAATATCTTGATTACGATACAATGAAATCTTACCCTTGTGGTCATTCATGATCATGCGTAGTCACTTAGTACACGGAAAAAGTATGTACTATGAAAATTAGAGGGCAAATTCTAGAAATTTGATTGGACGAGAAGTTGTAAGTATGTGCTAAACTAAACCTTGACCAGCATGACCAGAGATGTGTTCACTGTTTAATGAAGTGAAACCAAGTGTCCACTTACCTATTTACCAAAGCATTTTTTCTGATTCTTCAATACATGTAATTAATCATTTTTATTAAAAAATTTAATAAATTACACAAATCAATATGAAACTCACATTTTGTTCATTCTTTATATAGATTATAATATAAACAGTCACGGATATAAATCTATAGGGTTATTAGAGAAAAATAACATACATGGGTTATTGTGGACAAAAAAATAAAAAAAACCGTGATAACATGTATGTTACATGTACATGTTTCAAAGGGCCAATATATATATATACATCATTTGTTTTGTTAAAATGTATACCAGTTCTATTGATATTATTATTGTCTTCATGTAAACTAAACTATAGAAACAGATATAACAGTTCATAGTTTGCCAATCATGCATAGTACACCTATGTTATTACAGAAAAAATATGCCTGTAATAACTAAAGGGTGTTATAACAGCTTCTCTATATCACTTCAAAGCCTTTGCTCAGATATACGTCATGCTTAATCACAATGTATTTTAAATTATTGTAAGAAATAATGGTCAGAGCATGTAATGAGGTTCTGCGCAAGCTTCCCAGTAATTCCCAAGTGTCTCATATAATAAGTTGCATGCCTTTAATAACTAAGCCTTGTTATTACACTACAGTTAAGTTTATCTCTTAAAAGCCTTGTCTCATTGATTTACCATGGCTGATGAAAAATGTATTAACTTAATTCGAAAATTAGTTATCATGGCTATGTATTTAGTTTCTGGCAAAGTCTCAAGAATTCCCAAGTGCCCACTAAAAATTTTAATATTTATGATTTATTTAACAAAAAACAAACATATGCTACTACAGATTTAGAAAATTTAAGGAATAAAAAGTAGACAACTCCTGAAAGTATCTGTAATAATACATGTAATACATGTATGCAAGATATTTTCTCTAATAACCATGATAATAAAATTGAGAATGGAAATGGGGAATATGTCAAAGAGACAACAACCCGACCAAAGAGCAGACAACAGCCGAAGGCCACCAATGGGTCTTCAATGCGAGAAAATCCCGCACCCGGAGGTGGTCCTCAGCTGGCCCCTAACTAAAATTGTGTGCTAGTTCAGTGAAAATGGACGTCACACTAAACTCTAAAACATATAAATGAACTAAAATTAAAAAACATACTAGACTAACAAACTTGAAAGGCCAGAGGCTCCTGACTTGGGACAGGCGCTAAAATGCAGCGGGGTTAAACATGTTTTGTGAGATCTCAACCCTCCCCCTATACCTCTAGCCAATGTAGAATAAAGAAACACATATCAATACGCACAGTAAAACCCTATAGAGTTATATCCCTGACTAAAGCACATACAAATCTATGAATTTTCAGCATATATTTATTATATGTAGTATTAAATTAACAGGTATGAGCTTCCTGTAGTTAAAAATATAAATAATAATTTGCTAAAAGATATTTAATCCTTTACTATCACAAATGGTATTCAGACATTCCAAGGGAAAAGTTTTACCCTAACCTTAGATCTAAAATCATTTGTGAAAATGTTTTCAACCAAACATGTAATGCCAGAGTACCCAAATTGCACCTATTCAGCAAAAATAGGAGCGGGAATCTTACAAGTTTTCTTTGAGACTAAACAATTTGTATTTTCATGATTTGACATTATACACGTCTTTCCAAATAGGTAGGCTATATTTGAATATACACAAAATGTTCACAGTATATATCAACAGATGATGTATTCACTAGAAAAAGTAAAATCTACGGAACGTCGCCATGCGACGTCCACAAAAAGTCATCTTTTAAAAATGAGCAAATAAAATATGTTACAAGTATCCATTTCTTAAAAAATGAATAGTAAACATGGATTAATGTCAAATTGTTCTAAATATTTGAACAAATACAACAAAACATCTGTTATTCGATTTTTAAAGGAGACGTGACACGATTTTTTAATTTTTGTTTTTTATAATTAAATTAATAAATATTAGTATTAAAACATGTTCTGTACAATTTTGCTGGTCAAAACCTGATCAATCGGATTTTTTAGGTCGAAGAATCCAGCGCTTATCATAATGAATGATTTTTAATTAGATAACTATCACGTGATCGTGCTTACGTCAGTGGTTACAAGCTGGGAAAATGTCTCTAACTGGACGATGTCGATACACTATGGACGGTATTGACAGCACTTTTCCCGATTACTGACAAACTACAAAGACAATTGACCTCATCCACTTGAGCCATTGTGTGTGGAAAATAACCAAGAAAAGGATATTAATTATTCATGCGAAGTGTCCAACAACGACGATTTTTCGGACAATACCAATCAGATTGTTACCATACATATGGGTTTGTCTGATGAATAAATTTAATAAACCGCTTTCTGCATTTTTTTTAATTTAAATAGAACTACTTTAAATCATGATTGAAAATATAAATTTCTAATTATTGATGATCACATTGTTCTTTTTCTGTCTGTTACGGTAATGATATAATTATGTGTGCACCAGAAGCAGAAAAAAAAAACGAAAGTAAAAGTCAAACTAGGCGTTCGCAAAGGGTCATTTTTTTTTATTTTATTTTTTTTGGTTACGTAGAGACATGTAATAGGTATAAATTATCACCAAAAGTTATGCTTCTAATTTTTGGTTGGAAACCATACATCACACCAAGGATTTGTATAGTGACAAATCCTTTTCACTCTATTTCTGCATTAAGATATTCAATTAACAATTTTATTACTTTCCCCCTTTTATGTAAACAATCCAATTCAGTAGTTTATTTACGTCTCACCTTATGTATATAATTACACAATACAAAACATTTATTGGAGGCTGTTGTTTTAGTAATTAAATTTTGACACCTATAGCATATTTAACCAGGTCATAGGTAAGAAGGCACCTGTAGTGTGGTTTAGTCACGTGTCATTTCTTTTCCCCAATTGGATATTTTGCATCAAAGAAAAGGTAAGAATTAGTATATATGCAAACATTTCTAGCCGTCAGTGAAATTTGTTCTCAGTGGGCCAGTGGAATAACCTGTCTCTTGACTGTCAGATTTAACAGGTGAAGGCAAGGACTCCCAGGTCTGAATGTTTTTTCATGTTTTCTGTCGGATTTAAATAATGAGAACTTGAACCTTATGCAAGGAGAAATTCTCACTATAGTAGAGGGGTCGGTAGAAGTAGAAGCTAAACTTAGGGAACGGTCATTGTTTATCAGATGAGGGTATGTTCAAATTTTTACCACATAATGACCCCCAAACTTTATGAACCACATAATGACTCCCTCCCTTACCACATAGCTTCAAAACTTTGACCCCAAACAAAATCCAATATAAGAATGTAAAAGACTTATGATTCACATTCTCGTATCGTTTCCTTTTGTTTGCTTTTGCCTAACAATTTCCTATGAAGTTATAGACTTGCAAGCATACACTGCAGGAATATTACTTTTCCATCTCAAGAAGTCAATTAAAATGCATCTGTTATAAACATTTTATATATCTGCATATTCTTAAAAGCAATAAAAATAAGATCTATATACAGATTGTCTATTAGTTATCAACACTAGTTAGGGTATTTAATTGGTGGTGCATAGGGTATTGTATGGTCGTACTACAGGTATTCATTAAACTTCAGGTAGTTGTACCTGTATTACTGTAACAATAATATATTCCAATCTCACCTGTGCCCTCGGCAAAACCAACATCCAGGATGTACACAAAGAGCTTATGAACTAATATTGCGTAATAACTATGTCTTATCAATCCCCCATGTGGCGTGACACCTGAAGCTTCCAACTTCAAACGAGACCTGAAATTGCGAAACCCAATCACCTGTACCGTACACCTGTGACCTATGATGAACTCATGGCTTGGCACCCGAGGCCCCAACTCTGGATTCCTTATGAAAGTGGGCGGAAAGAAGTGTAGTTTGGGCTTGTTAAAAAGTCCCATCTTTACACCTTCTAAGTCTGCGTATCATTCGAAAAACAGAAAATATCGTGTAAATATTCGTTTTAATTATGTTGTTGAATCCATCAGCATCATATATAATAATTGTTTATCACTGTCAAGCGTTTTGTTGGATAATAATCGAAACTAAATTTGCACTGTACTCATATGTCAATATGAATGAAAGGAACCACTGACGTAGTAGCCTCGTTCTGAGTGACTTCCGGGATAGAAATATGCATATTTGACAGGTCGATAAATCGTTGCATTTAAAGCTCATTAAAATACATATTTTACCAAATATTTGAAACTTATATTGCTATCGATGTATTTTTTGGGAAAGTTAAGTATAAAAAAATATTTTGAATCACAAATTGAAAATCGTGTCATGTCTCCTTTAAGGATGTGAAGTTAAGCATAGATGCAATTTGGGTACTCCTCACTACAGAATCATGGATCGTTTGGAGGTTGGTTCAAACCCATTTTGCTATGATTCAAGATGGATTCAAAATTAAACTGGTGTAACTATATAGTAAATAAGGATACATCTACAAAATAAACACAGAATGGAAACTTTTGTTTGGATCATAAATAAACGTAAGTGAAAAAACTGTCAAAATAGGTGCAATTTGGGTACCCTCACGTTATATGAATAAAAATATTATAATATGCATTTGTACATTATTTTTCTTTTTAAGTAAAATATGGTTTAATATTCTGTCAAACTGATTAGACTAGAATCATGAAAATAATGTCAACAAATACGCCGGTAGGTAATTTTAAGCGAGAACGATGTTTACTATTTTCTCAGGTTTTCTTTTCTTTATGGATTAAAATATAAGTGAATACTCACCATTTTGTATTTAGTTTCTAACATTTTAACACTTTATATGTATAGGAAGCAGTTGAAACAACTAAAACATATAGTACGGCTTATTGTACAGAAACCAGTGTCTAATAGCAAATGAATAGGGGCGATAATCAAGGCCAATTCGATGCTGGTTAACTCGGCCTAAAATAAACTCGGCCTATAACAAACTCGGACTATGATTTGCAGATTGTGTTGTTAACTGTTTTTTGTTCCTTCTTTTTTTAAAGTTTACTTAATTTATAAAAAAATAAATCTTTACGAATTGATGACATAATGATAAGTATTGTTGAAAAAAGAAATGTATTAAAAATAATCTAATTAAAAATATAGTTCACTGATTTCGTTTTACACTTATGAGCCTATATATACGAGCACGCTTTTTAATATGATCAGCATTTAATTCAGATTGGTATCAAAATAAACTTAAATCGACCAGATAAAATATGTGTTTAGTTGTCTACAGGGGCGGATCCAGCCATTTAAAAAAAAGGGGGGGGTTCCAACCCAGGATAAAAGGGGGGGGGGACCCGCCGTATGTCCCCTTTCAAAAGCATTGATCGTCAAAAAATTGGGGGTTCCAAACCCCCGGACCCCCCACCACCACCACCACCACACCTGGATCCGCCACTGTATGAGATACAGTTTAAGGTGAATATAAGTTTGAATTTAATACTATTAAATGAGGATAATTAACTTCTATTTGAAATATTATTGTGAATTTCTTGTTTGTACTTTTATGTTGATGGTATGTTTTTTTTTATTGGTAAATGGTGTTTTAATGATTGGCGTGTGTGTGTGTTTGTATTGTGTTTAATCCTTGGTGTTCATATTTATTATATAATTGCTATACAAAGAGAAATTTGATTGTTAACAATTTCACATCTTCGCTAGCCAAGGGTTACGATCCAGTCAGAGGAACTGGATCGTAAGCTTTATCTAGCGAAGATGACAATTTCATTCTGTAATTCTTTATTAATGGATTCACAAATTAAAATAATAATTATATTAAATGGTCACATCAAACAGATACAAAGTTTTGATAAAGGAAAGCCGAGACAAACATTTATTATACATAATTCTCGTGACGTTACCAGTGAATTGGTTTACTGCAATATTGCAATGTGGATGTTTATTTGTAATATCTTCCGTGATGAGGGATATTAGTAACTAGATTAATGGATCTTCAATACAACGGGTTGTATGGGACCAGTATATTAGAGATCTGTGTGAAATACAGTCTTTTATTATTTGTGAAGAAATGAAAGTTTGAAGTATATATCAAAATGGCAATTGTACAGAACTAGTAATGTAACAGCAGTTTTTATGAATGAACAATTAATGGATTTTCAAAAATATGACTGAAAATTTAAATATAATGGCTGATTAACTTCATGATTTGTAAATATCAATCAGAATAAACCAAACCTTCATTCAGTAAAAGATACAATATTCATTTATTTCAATATTATTTAATTTTTTTTTCCACTGTGAAGATTTTACCTATAATAAGGAAAGTCCTTGATTTCAGTGTTTGATTCCTGTTTGTTTAGCTAACTGCCATAAGGCTATTTAAACTACTTAGTTCGAAACTTGGTAATGGTTTTATTAAACGATAATTTCTTTGTCATAAAACTACCCTTGTTGATATAATCGTTCATTTTGTCTTGTCTTCAAATTTTAATCAACATTCAAGTTTAAAAAAACTCTTTAGGACTAAAACCAATAATTCGTTGCCTATTACTTTCTATGTTCAAATTTGCAATTTCAAGCATGATAGATATTTTGTCTTAAGTTCAAATAAAGTGACAGTCCTTTCATGTCTTAAACTATACCTTATCTTGACTATTGCTGGAAAAATCTAAAAACATTCAAATGCATATAAGAGTGCATTGGTCCCTGGAAGTTTCGTAGTACAACACACAGTCAGATACTTCTAATATGAGCAGCAGGGTATTATCTCTGATTTTAATTAGATTGCGATTTTAATTTCATATTTCTTTTTTTTTTTAATAATTTTATAATTTTTATACGTGTGCATGTAAAACAAATTTCTTGGTAGAGGGTCTAAATACATATATATCACTATACAAATCTTTGATCTTATCATTATCATTATTATAATTATTATTGTTATTATCA
Source organism: Mytilus coruscus (assembly GCA_017311375.1). NCBI lineage: Eukaryota > Metazoa > Mollusca > Bivalvia > Mytilida > Mytilidae > Mytilus > Mytilus coruscus. The sequence goes on along the minus strand of CM029603.1, from coordinate 78,737,098 downwards.
AGTATATCGAAAAATTAAGCAACACAACTATAGTAGGTTACAAGTTGAATAAATCTAACGTAACAATAACGTAACCGTAAAAACAAATGTTATTATTACGTTCGTAATTAATCGGCTCCTTACCCAACAAATCATTAATCCGGCAATTGGTGTCCAGCGTAACAATAACTTTTTTTATTATTGTTACATTTCAACGTAATCGTAGCCAGTGCCATACCGTGAAAAACGTGAATATCTAACATCATTGATTTAACTGTTTTTTGTTATCATTGTTAATTATTCATTTGTTCATCTTCAAAATCTCAGATACTAAGTGTACAAACATATATTTATATGAAAATATCATCTACTCGTATCAAATATAGTTGTTGTAAATATTTTTTTTAATACAATTACTTCTCAGTAATTGTTTCCCATAAAGCTGTTTTCTTTTCATTGGTCACTGTACCGCTAAATTTACTCTTGAGAAACTGGAGGTTCGGAGAAACCTCTTCCACCAGTTTGTTGATTTCTAACGTAGACCAGTTCGGTTTTCTTCACACTTTTTTGTTACTTTCCGGAGAAGCAGACGGCGATTTACCCGGATGTTACAATCGTCAACGCACAGTTATTAACTCTACACTAGAGTGCTAATCTTAAGACAAACGTAC